>JAHWFO010039271.1:157642-193166 GCA_023313115.1 Rhysida immarginata | reverse complement strand
TTTGGTAGAGTCGCTACTGCATGGCTTAACATGCACTTCCCAAACAAATGGATTGGGCGCCATGGACCCATAGCATGGCCACCTCGCTCACCAGACCTTAATCCACTGGATTACTATCTGTGGGGCCATTTGAAGCAAATGGTGTATGCTGTCCAGATAGACACACGGGCACAATTAGTGGCCCGAATAACAAGCATCGGCTGAGGAAATTCGTAATGATCATCAGATCATGAGACACGTATACGAGTCCTTAATTCGAAGATGCAATGTCTGCATACAGGCACAAGGAGGCCACTTTGAACATTTACTGTAACTGGCAAACAAATAAAAATTGGACCCATGTTCATAGGACGTTTTGTGTTTATCTTAACCTCTATAATACCCCCTTTAAGTATTTTACATTCGATATAAATCACCCTGTATCTCATGACCAACAATGAAAGGCAAAGTTTGTGCAATATAGATAAATTTCTATTGGTAACAATGCATAGAATTCCTGTTATTCAGGCTTTTCTTAGAGAAGAGAGTTCTTAGTACTTAACAATTTCTTGAAAATCTTTAAAAATGATCAGTAACTGGAGATAATGGAGAGTTAGCAGACTATTGAGAAAGAGTGGAAAGACGACAGAGGAAGCACTCCTTTAGCTCGTGCTGTATTGACAAAATGGTAAGCATGTCAGTAGAAGAATCGGCGATCGCTAGACAACACATTTAGATGAATGGCCAAGTTTTGATTCAAGACATCGAGAGAAGAAAGGGAATTGCAACAATATCAAGTGTACATCTAAAGTAAGATTACGTGAGTAAGAAATTATTTAGACTAGCAGTGACATCCTTGGATAGGTCCTCCATTGTGAGCGTTTAAAAATTTTTTTTTTCAAATTTCCATTAAGAATTTTTACTGTAGTAATTCTAAGCGTTTTCATGTGTTTATTTTTAAGATATTTCAAAATTTATTCCAAAAAAAAAGTTCGAGCCACTCTGGGGTTATCACCCAGCATTTTTGGTAGCACAGCAGATCCAAACATTTCCTAAAAATGCATTTTGACTATATTCTGTGGGAAAGTGTATATTTTGGAAACTGAGATGCTGATAATGCGATGACTGAACGTTCGTTTCCAAGAATTAATAATAATGAGCATAGAATGATGATGAAGTGACAGCACATTAATAAGGCAGTGTCTATTGATGAGGCAAAGGAGTCACGCGTGTCTCCCTTGAGTTCCCTATCAAACGCCCAGACGACTGGCAAAAATTTGTGTCTGGAAAGGAAAGAGAAAGAATGAATATTGGTCAAAGAAACTCTGCAACTAAAACAGAAAAAGCTATACGGGCATTTGAAACATCTGAACAACGGGAGTTTCGAATAGAGCAAGAGGATGTAAAAGCTTCTACGTCAAGGGCAAGAAAAACTTGAGTCTAAAGTATCTGGTGATGCTCCGCAGTGGTGAGGCAAGTCAAGAAGAGTTTAGATAAAGTCCCGGTATATCAACTAGACTTCCTGTTTTTCGTATTTTTAGTAGAATGGATAATCCCTTTGCTCTGTGATGTATTGATTGAGTTACTATTTAACCAATTGGGAGTTATAATTTAATTTTTTGAGATTGTTCTCTTTACCTGCAAGTGTAATTATCCCGGGCAACGCCGGGTAACTCTGCTAGTAATGAATAAATTGAATGCATGATGCACAATCAATACTAGGATTAACAATTCCCCTGCACTCTCAACAAGCTGCATTCGTTAATTCATTAATTAAGAAGGCACAAGAGAAAAATAACACATTGCACATTAATTAGATTAACAAGCAACCTTAATGACACTTTTCGCCTCACACAGCTGATTTGCACTTGAAAAGAAGCGATGGATTGCCGACGTAAATTGAACTTTTAATGCTTGTAACGTAACTGTACAGTGAGGGAATGTGGGAATTGATAAAGGTAGCAAAGTTGGCATTGGAAGAATTAGTTTGAAATTCTCAAAATATCCAAAAATATTCAAATTAACAAAGTACAAATAATCCTTAGATGCTTCTGCGCGACACTAAGTGATTACAATAACTGCATAAATCAATTAAGATTAAGTTGAATATTAAACAGAATTTCTCGTATGAATTCCAAAGCTTTAAAGAAATGGAATTATACAATAACAGAGACTCAGCAACTGTCCTAGTCTAAGAATTATTGATCTAGAAATTTAACGTTAATTGAATTTAACATGTGAGGCCTTAGCCTATTAATTCAATTTAATTTAAAGTCAAAACAAAAAGATAATATCCAGAAACGGAGACTCAGCAACCGTCCTGGTCTATGAACTATTAATCCAGAAAATTTAGCATTACTAGCAATTAACACATGAGGCTTTCGCCTAATAGATTTATTAACAAGATATGACAAAGTATGCTCGAACAATGCAACGACTTTATATAAACGTTGATCTTGCAATATTCTCTTATACTTCTGTGGACATCTGAAGTACTCTACTGCACAACGGCGAACTCGTCGTGTAACCCTTTTGGCGGGAAGATTACTGGAACCCGAATGGCTAAATTGTCTTCTCTGAAGAGCGACGCAATGGGATGCATTATCAGAACAAAACAAAAATAAATGAACATTAATTAAGTTGCTATATTGTATGCGCGCCTTATGGACTACGCCAGGTAATGCGTCTAGCAATATTAATGACAATATCCAGGCAATGTTCAGAATTCTAGCACTATCCAACGTTAGCTCCAAAGAAGGCTCACCTTCTAAAGTAAGATTAAGAGCTTCGCAACGCGCTATGCAACTTTCACTGATGATATGCGCGCTTACGCTGCTATCTCTTTCCACCAGTAAATTTGCCTGCTCGCACGCAGGAATCCTAAGCAGGTCGTCGCTGCTTAACGTATTGTCTTCTTGGCTTCCTCCTGTCTGCCCTCGGAAACAATCCTTGTTCTCGGGCGCCTGTTGCCTCTTCGTTAATGCGCCGTCATCGTAACTCAATGAGAGCGTAGAAGCTTTGGCGTTTAGGCCTAACGTCGAATTATCGTGCTCCTGCCCGGTCTCCGGTGCCTCTAGCTTCTGCTCCGTAATAAAGTTATTTCCGGACGCCTTAGTAGCTGAGGGCGTAGGACATTTGGCAGTCCCACCTAACGACGTATTATCGCCCTTCGAATTCGAGCTTCCATGAGTAATTTCTCGTGCCCTTCGCTCACCTTCCCCTTGTGGTTCCCGGGAGGTTAACGCTTCTCGTTTCCCGCGGAGAACGTTTTATAAAAACTTTATTTCAACAACATTTCTTCTACTAAAACGTAGAAGGGGTAGTATATACTCTTCAACATTTGTATAATGTTAGTTTCTACATAAGATTCATATATACAATTTTAATATACAATTGGAAAATTTTTTTCAACTTTTTACTCGCGGCTTTTCTACTACTATAAGAATTGTCAAGCCTAACCTGCTGTTCGCGTGTCCGCCTAGAGCACCTCTTGGCTCCGGGTCCCCGGGAAGATAGCTCTGCTACGATAACTCCGCTTTTCAGTCTTTATTCATTCGAAGCCTAACTTGATCTCCCCTTCTCTCTCTCTCTCGTCCTTTCCAAGTCTCCTTTTCACACTCTCTCGCCTTCCTATTGGCTCATTCTTCGTCTCTCTTCTAACTCCTGTCACCTCGCCAATTTCTCTAATTGTTTTCTGCCTTTTCTCTTTAACATACGACGCTCTGTCCTTCGGACTTTGTTTCTCTTCCGTCGTCTGCTTTACATCTCTTACTTTCTTATGCTTGCCCCCTCCTACACGAACTGGGATTTGGTAGGTTTTCCTATCAACCCCTCCCAAATTCTGTGACAATGCTTAAGATACGGCACCAGCTGAGACTTAATTTAGATGCTTCGCGAGGTAGCCAAAAAAATATAAGCATAAGTACTCACAATTTTTTTTTCACTCGTGTCGAACTGACGCATAGCACACACTCACGGACGTATCACTACTCGGCCAATGCGGTCACGCACAAACGCCGTCAATCCTTGAGGAAACACGCCGAGATATCTAGCTCACTCCCAGCAAACGAAATATTTTGTATTGTCCTGCTGCACGCTTTCACGCCACACCTCCAAGTCGAAGTGGGTGATGGCTAGTAAATTAACGGGTGAAAAAGGGCTTGTCTGGATACGACCGTAGTTCACTACGCCGGAATGTCGTTGAATTTTCCCGCAGTCGGGCGAGCTGACCTCCTTCATGGGAATTCGCTCATTACCCCGACGAGACGCTGAAGACGGGGCTTCGTTTCTCGGCAAAACCTTGGTCCACTCCAAAACATTAACACCATCAAGCTTGACGTTACAATCTCCTCGGCTGAACCGTTCCTGCTTCCCTCGCTGGTCGCTCATCGGATATTTTCCATCCGACTTCGACGACTTTCCCTTACCGACTGTCGAATGTTTCTTTTTCTTCCCTCGCGTCGCCAATCGAATCTCCCGCTCTTCTCTCTTCGCGTCGAATTTCGGGAGCTTCTCTCCTGCGGAAAATGCGTGTTTTGTTACAGCGAGGTTTTTTTCGCTGTAACAAGAGTGAATCCGAAGCGATCTTTTCCAGGCCCTTAAGGTAAAAGTCTGGATATCTTTTGTCTGGATCAGAATTATTTAAGTCAGATTCAAGAGGGATTAATCGGCCTTGGTGGCTCAGCGGTTGCGTGATCGCCTCTGATGCCCGAGTACGTGGGTTCGAGCCCGGCCAAGGACGATGTGGATTTTTCAGGGGGAAATCCTGTGATCACGTACTTTCTTCGGAAGGGAAGTAAAGCCGTTGGTCCCGTGTAGTCGTTTGCCGGCTGCACGTTAAAGAACCCTTGCCAGGCAAAATTTGCGGCCCCTATAACGCCGTCCTGAAATGACCATAGCAGTTGAAAAGGACGTTAATACCAAACAAGCCAAACCAAACCAAACCAAGAGGGATTATGACCTTTTCCATTCATCTCAGGCCAAACTCTGATTTTTCTGTGCACATCCGGAGATATTAACAGATTTTAAAATATGTTAGTAGTGTTGCTTGCAAACAAAAAGCCTGCGAACTGGTCATCTGTAACTTTAACTTAAGGCTGTCTATTATGGGATGCGCTATCGTACATTTATTGTATGCATATATCGAGCTAATCTCGTCTACCATAGACATTAGCAACACATAACTTACACCGGAGTGGATACTGTCTGGACTCTTCGTCTTCTGGGCTATTACGCCACTTGCTGTATGCATTAACAAATATTGCTCTTGAACGTTAGTTTTGCCTATACATATAACACTCGTTTCATGCATCTGCGATCTACTATACCATGTTGTTTTTCCATATTGTTGAAAGGGGAAAAAATCGAGAAAAAACTAAGAATGTGAAATGGAAAGCACTAAGTTGGAGTCGGAGACTAAATTCATTAGTATAAAAGATGAAGTCGTTCATTTTAAATCTGATGAAATCGGGGTTCGAACAACATACGTGCGACCAAATACTCAGGTGCGCTTTTTTTCTTCGTGTTATGTGGCCACACCGTCCGAACGTCAACAATTTCTAGTCTCAGTTTCATAAAATCTTCATGCTAGAATAATGCTGTGACACTCAAGGATATCCAATTCTTAGTATCAAATGAACAAACCTTCGATTTAATTTTGCGTTAAGAAATTCTCAACTGCTTTCCAACTGAATAAATTCTTGTGATTTTTAATTAAATCACGTATTGCTTCCTTACAAGGGTTTCGAATCGTAAATAAGCGCGTAGTGGATGTTTTTTTTTCCATTTCAAGCATTAAGTCAATTATCCTTTATTCCATAACGAAGTAACAAATTTTAAACAGGCGTCAAAAAAAAAACTTCTGGGAAAGAAACTCTAAACAAATTAATATACTCGGGGGGGAGGCTATGGCCTGGTGGGCTTTCACTGAGCACATAACTTCAGGGAAGTTAAGCAACATCAGGCACGGCTCATCACTGGATGGGCGACCATCAGTGAGACACGATCATTACCCCCCCCCCCCGGGGGGGGGGGGCGGGCAGACGGGAGTCGTTAATCCAGGTCCATCCAGGGACCTAACTCGTCGGCCTCTGGCCATACAGGCCCTGGATGGACGTATTGGATTACAATACATAAATTAAAAAAAAACGCCGACAAACGAAAGATACCTACACCCCAAAACAACCAGGTCAACAAATACTCACATAAGTTAAAAAAAAAACAAACTGTCATATAGTTACAAAGGACCAAATAAAACGAACAACAATCAGTGTATATGTAGCATCTAAATTTTTTCTGAATGTTTATTGGCGAATGAAACAAACCAGAGGAGGACGGAGGATTATTGCGAACAAGTTCGTGGCGATTTATTTCAATGAAATTTAGGATAGAATTAATCGGTTGTTAAGAGAATGACGGATAAAGTGTCCGAACATTTTCCTTATTTGGTGTAATTATTTTTTGGATATTGTAATACATTTTCCGAAACGAAAACTTTGGGATATGGTTAGATTTTTTATAGTAACTTCAAGTTAAGATTTTTAAAGATTTTTTGCAATTTATTTTTCTAAATATACAAGGTGATTCAAATTAAAGTATCACTATTCAGAGCCCTGATCGGTGGGCAGAATGACTTCAAAGTTGGAGGATATGCTATCCAGGGCATGGGGAAGAGGTATTGATAAGAATAACATGTCCTTCCCCAAGCGACCACAAGGGCGAAATGTGGCGCTGCCAACAAGAAAAGCTACCCTCGTTTGCATACTGGTATGAAAAAAGTGTTGCCAACTTAGTGATTTCCCACTAGACTTAATGGATTTTACACCAACATTATGCAAAAATGCTCTAAGAAATCCACTAAAAATTGCATTAGAACAATAGAATCTAGTGGATGTTTAGTTCGATTTTAGTGGGGGAAATGTTTTGAGTTGGCAAGCACTGTATAAACTCAAACTGTATGATCCCAATACAAGATATGATAGGCATCATGTTGTTGACGTTGCCAGACCGCGCCTTACTGAACTGGTTTTGTCTGAACAACGAGAATGCTACTGCGGCGCTATGAGAGCACCGCGAGATATTATTGCAATAAGTCATTGCAGAAGTTATTGCATTAAGTTATTGCATCAGTTATTGTGGCCTGCGACACATGTTCAACGTTTTCAGGCAACGCTTTGCTGTTCGACATAAAGGAAGAGAGAGGACGAAAGTGGCATAAGCTGTTGTAATGGCAGTTGTTGAGCAATCAACGGAGAATGCGAGCGGAGCGTGCAATAGTCGTGGCAACGCAAGACGACTAGACTTAGCGCAAAACTAGTAGGAAGATTTTTGCGCAAATCAGTGCGTGCCTATCCCTATGAGCTCCACTTGTGGAGGCGATGGAGCTTAAGGTGAATGATCAGTGGCCTGACAACATCTTTAGGAGTAACGAGGCCCACTTTCACTTGTGCGAAATGGTAAACATGCAAAACTACCGCATCCACCAACGATTATAATATAGATAGGGTTTATTGCAATGTTTCTCCTGGATCCGTATATCTTTGGGAACTGGACCTGACTCTGTACAGTGACTGCAGCTCAATATCGGGACATGGTGCAGCCGTTCGTCATCCCACGGATTCAATAAAGAGGATGCCTTAACCCAATCACCTTTCAACAAGACCAAGCAACATAACGGACGTGATCTTCAACAGTTGCTGCGACATTTTATCGAGAAGAAAGTCATCAGCCGTGCTTTTCCAACAATGTGGCCACTCTGTTTACCCCTGCGATATTTGGCTTTGACATTGTTTATCGTGGAGGCATTCATTCACTGGAAAAGTTGAAGAGAGCTTCGTTTTCCATACATGGAACATCACTTCCGATCAAGTGCATGCTGCTGTAAGACCTGCTATAAATCGTTATGAAGGACGGTGGCCACGTTGAACACCACCTCTGAATTTCCTCGCAGTGTCCTGTACGATCCACATCCTCGATCACCAATAAATGATAGGTGTAATAAACTTCCTGTAATGACTAAAAGTTTGCCCAACACTTTGGCCAGCTGATGCTAAACTCTTGTTGTTGGCAGCGTCACATTTCGCTCTGGTGGTCGGTTGGGGAAAGACATATTATTATATGTTCCCCGATGCCCTGAATAGCACATGCTCTCTAACTTCGAAGCCATTGCCCACTGGTTACCCCGCTACAGGACTTTGAATCGGGATACTTTGGTTTGAATCATCTTGTATATTTTCCAGGGTCGTGGAATTGAGAATAAAAATTTCCTACTACGATTTTATCATATTTTAAAATATGCACTCCGTCTCCTAATACAGGATGAATCAAAAGTTACTGTATAGAAACAAGTACACTTTGTCTGAACAGAAGAAGGAAATCACCATTGAAGTTTCGTAAATCTCACCAGCCATATTGAGCAGAGTGTTTCACAACACGCAACTGCGTGTTAACCGATGTCGTGAGGCGAGCACTTCCAGCATCTATTTCCATTAAATACCATTTCCAGCCACTGCACAGTAACTTTTGAATCACCCTGTAAATGATTTCTCACCTCTTGTTCCTTATTTATTGGTACTTTTTCGAAATTTTTACATCTTAAACATCAGAACAAAAGTCTGAGGAGATAAATTTTCCTAAATGCTTATATTTCTTATTAAGAAGCTTACTTGGATGGATATGAGCATTACGAAATTACAATAAAATTGTTTCTTAACGATTATATTGCGAGCATACATGGAAAGTGGTTTTTAAGCGATTTACTTAAATTTAAATATTATTCATTTTCTCGAAATGTATTCATAATTCACTTATGAAAACATTCTAAATTCATAGAATCATTTTAGCGATTGTTTGAAGATTTTTAAATGTTCTAGCATTCCTGAAAAGCTTTCACCTCTTCCCATTTTTACCATTTTTTCCATATTTGACGCTGGTGGTTGATTTTTCTTAGCTTTTCCGGAGGCGATCAATTGCCGGATGTTGTTGTGCGTCTCGACGATGACGTCCCTCTCGGCGGAAGTGACGCCATGGTAGATAGTATTGCAACCCAATTTCCCTTCGGGGTATTGGCACATGGTGTGGCTTGGGCTGATGGCCAGGTACTTGCACGACTCTGTTAATTTCAGCAGCACGAATAAAAGCATCTGAAGCGAAAATCAACAGATAAATGCATATTTGCTGTGAAGGTATTTACATGTATGTAAAAAAAAAATTGGATAAAAATAACTTCATCTATTAAAAATTGAATACATTTAGAAACCAGTCTATTGACAGATTTGCCTACAGCTATTTAGAGTAAACTAGACTATTAAATAAACAACTGGTTTTTGTTTAACACTATTAAGTTAATGAAAAAAGCCTGAAAAAGTTTCGATTATTATTATTTATAAATATTAAAAAAATCGTAAAATATTAAGAGATCGATGTCCTTTTTTCTTTTTTTTTTTTTTAAACAAGAACTAATTTGATTTACTTCATATTGGATAAATATAGTCGGTGAATAAATCAAATTAGACCTCGGCCTCTTTCATTTGCGGCCTCCAAAAAAAAAAAAAAAAGAATTAGAAATTATGGGATATGGCGGAGTTAAAAAAGAACTGACTTAATAGAATTCTTTAAACGTTGTCGTTCGATGCCAGTGATCGTATAGAGATCTTAAATTATCACAAACGAATATCACATACCTGAAGCGTTAGGAACATGGCTGTTTTTTGAAGAATGTGTTCGCTCGATTTTTTTTTTTTATCTTGGATTGACAATTTTAAGGAACCAACGTTCAACTTCGTTAGAGCGCGTTCTTTTTAAAAGAGATTATTCCAACGGCGCGTTTCCTTTTTAAATTAAACGCCTTTAAACTTTCCATTAAATTTCTCCTTGAGGTCGCAGGTGAAAAGACCAAGGGGGGAAAACCGGGATTTTTGCCATTAATAATTCCAGACACCTGTCACGTGCGCAAGAAAGTAGAAGGATCACCCTCCATCATCGTTCTCTATCGGTGTAGAAAGCCCAAGTCACTGATAACCTTGGAAATCTTTATTAACATTAAAATTTCTCTTTTATATTTAAAAAATATCTTGCTGGAGTGCCGATTCTTACATCTGTATCAACAGAACGTATTGTAACTTTACACGGATAAATTATTTAATGAAGGAGGACTTTAAGCATCCGAAGGCATAAAAAATATCTAAATTTCATAATTACAATAAAATTTGTTCAGGAAATGTTTCAAATAAGTATATAGGTATAAAAGGTGTCCTTTCATATTATTTCCAATTGCCTCTATCGCTGCAATCTAAGGCTAAAATAAAACTTAAAATAATTTTAAAAATCTGATAGCTAACCCACAATTAAATTTTGAAAATGTATAGTCTTGTACATGTATATCTGACATTAACTGATCCTATTACAGAAAAATGAGAAAAAACACAGAAAATAAGGTTTAAATTATTTATATAAGCAGTAAAATTTAAAAATTAACGAAATCAATTCTGTTCTGCAGAATGTTTCCATCACATTGAGCCTAGAGGATATGAGATCCAGTAAGAGATAACCTCCTGACAGGTGTTTCTGACCCATTTTTACAAGCTAAATTGAGAAAATATGTACTCAAACAATAACTGTGGACACTTACTTGTGTTCTCATAATATGTAAAAGATTAAATTCTCTTAGCTTTTAAAATACTGTTTCTATATAACCTAGAATATGAGCTCTACGATAACCTGAATGCCTACAAACAAAGAAGAAATAGTGTCGCTAAATGCTAGTGCCCGGCTTATATCTGCTTAAACTAAGGCTCTGACGAAATTTTCAACGCAGTTCTATTAAAATAGTAGCATTTGTACTAAAAAAATAGGTGAAACACAAAATCAAATACTCTATAAACATGTTTTAAAATTTATCTTAAACAGTTTTAACTAGATTTAAGAGTAATTACACCGGTTTAAACATCCTTTGCAATTACTTGATATTTTTTATTCGTCATGAAAACGTCAAGAACTTTACATTTAAGCATTTTTTTACACTTAAGCATTTACATTTAAGCCCATGGAATACATAATCCAATAATGAATTTTAATCTTTTTCAAGTTCACGTTTTCAAGCTCATCTCGTGACCGTATTTGGCAGGGACTCGAAGTAGATTTACCTGATCAGCCAAATTTAATTTTACAGCAACATGAATAAAAATTCTTTACGTGCTTTCTAAGTAAATTAAGAATGTTTTTTTTCAGTAATTCTTTCTTAAAGATCGTTCTTTATTATCTGTTCAATAAATTCAGTATTTTTGGAAATTGCTTGATTCATTTCAAACAGAATATTTTTTTAAATCTAAACTTCTCAACAAATTATAGAATGTTAATTCTCAGGGGATGCGTTATTATCAATCACGACAACGCAAGACTGTTAAAAGCACAAGAAGAAGAGATTACAGTATTTCCATGAAGAAATACGAGTTCGAAAGTGATGTATTAGAGAAAAGTCGCAGATAAAATTCAGATCTATTATATTCGGCATTCGAATCAGAAAAATATTTTAAGTAACACAAACGACATTTCAGATATAATGATTTAAGCTGAAATAAATTTCATATAAATTCACTGTCCACAAATGGGAAAGCATTGCAAGCTTACTTTAAACAAACTTGTCATATTTTATTGTTTAACTTCTGGAGGGTGTTCTGTTTAACCTACAACTGTAATTATCCCGGGCAACGCCGGATGCTTCTGCTAGTCAGTTAAGCTTAGTTTCCATACATGCGTTTTTAACTGCGTCTCTGCGTCTAGACGCATAAATTGGTGCGTCTTGACGCACGTATCATGGAAAAGATATCTACGTCTCCGAATCTTGGTTGATGTGCGTCTGGAGTTCATGCGTCTGGACGCAGAAAAGTGAAGTAGATAGGTTTTCTACTTCTTGACGCACTTGTAACTGCGTCTCAAATCTTTCTAGATCACATGATTGTTTTGCGCAAGCGCACTTGCTTTGTTAACCTTCCAGCGGGCGCGCCCTCTAAACGAACGCGAAAGGTCGCGTGTATTTCCTAGATACGCTATTGCAAAATATAAATTTTCAAGAGTGTACCTTTTAAAATAATGTTGTAATCAGTTATTTTATTTAAAATGAAATGAAAACAATGTAAACATAAAAGACAATAACGATATAAAATGACCAAAGAATTACCGAAATGACGTGAAAATAAAATAAATGAAATTGCCAATATTTCCACTGTACTATTTACATTTGTGTAAAGATGAATTAAAAGTGTAAAGATATATTGGAAAAAACAAATGAATTGAAATTTAGATATAAAAATATTTTTATTAGAACCCAGTACCGATGTTTTTTTTTATTTAGGTTTGCATGTACAGATAATGCTGTACATGCTACGGTAAGAAAGCAGAGGAATCCTTCCATCAATTCCTTTTCTTCATTTGATGGAATCTGTGCTCGGACACCAGAAATTAATAATGATATTTTAAGAAATCCGAAAAACACCAAGGTGGTGGCATGATGGTTAGAGAGAAGCTTCTCCCTCTAACGAGAAAAATTGCAAAACATAAACTCATGACGCATGCGCAGTTGAACTATCTGCGTAGACTTCATGCATGCATGGAAACTGATACTTGCGTTCGAATTAAATGCGTCAAGAGCTGTTGCAATGTGCGTCTAGGTGCGTCCAGATGCACATTTGCCTTCTGCGTCGAGACGCAGTTATAAATGCGTCAAAAATGCATGCATGGAAACTTAGCTTTATATCGTGACCACCGAGAGAGAAGGCCTCCGCAATGAAACTGAATACATTGTTACATCATCATAGATAGTGCAAATTCAGAGCTTATTATTGGCAGAAATACGAATAACAATGCACTATCTATGTGATGCAACAATGTATTCAGTTTCATTGCGGAGGCCTTCTCTCTCGGTGGTCACGGTTATATGCATTGATTATAATGACATTCGTTTTATCAAAAATCAACAATGTCATTTATGTGGAAGCAGAAATTAAACTTTTTCAAGAAGAAAAGTTCAGTGTTTATAAAAATCTGAAACATTTACTACTACTGCATTCCAGACCGTTCCTCCTTTCAATTTGCCTCAACTGATCATGCTAGCCGAGGAAGGCAAACATTTTTAGAAAGAAATTTTGTGATTGGTCATGATAACTTCTTTGGCTCATTCTGCCTTTTGAAGCAGTTAAAGTACTCTTATATTACACAAAACCTCATTAGTATTTGCCTAAACCTTATCTAATTGAAAGACCCGTAACTGTATAAGTTAAATAATGGCCTTTCTAATTTTACACTTTTCAATACCGATGATGCAATCTTAGTTTTTAATTAATACTGAAACAAGTTTACTATAGATTGATTCAAGCTCATTTGGAAATTTACTTTTTTTTTTATTCTCAGAGGTATTCCCTTTGCCGTTAAATGTTTTTCGTATTTTACGTCAGACTGTTAAACGTACATCATAAAGTCCCTATACCTCGTCTCTATGCAAATTAAAATAATTTTAACAACTACACACTTATCTTTATACAAAACCAAAGGGGTAATTTGAAACTTAATGTATTGGAAACTAATATTAAAAAAAAATACGGCTGTATTCCATTTCTAAGTATTGGTTCGCAATTTTTTTTCACAGCCTGTGAGTTCGTGCTAAGTCTGCTCTTTGTAATCTCTTTGTAAATGGCCTCCGATGCTTTTACAACTGCTGTGAAGACTGGGTACCCCGTAATCTGAATTTCAATGGTTGGAATAATTTTGAAAAATAGTCACAGGAATCAAAATCTTGGTTTTAAGGTTTGGAGTAGTACGGATTAAATTTTTCTTTTTCCCACAACGTTGCCGTGCATTGTCTGAAGTTGCCATCCGTTTGTGTGAAGAACTCAATGATATCAATACAACTACGCATTGTCTGAAATTGCATTGATATCATTGGAAGAACTAAACGTATCCTGCGCATTTTCTGCACGTCTGACTTGTATGGTTCAATTATATATGTTGATATATCATTCCTCTGCAATCAAAGAATGCAATGATCATTTACTTCTCCGTAGACAGCATAACCTTCGCTTTTATTTATTTATTTATTTTTGCGTTGGGTACTTGGGAGCCAAATCATGCTAGCCTTGGCTCTGTTTTACCAGCTTTCATCTAATGTTACAGCAGATTGCAGAAAGTATTCCCTCGTTCAACGACTATAGGCTGTAGTAAATAGTAGAGTTCTCACACAGTAAGGTGAAATGGAAGAGTTCACTTTATCGCGTTCAATAGCAGGGACGTCATAGAGATAGTATACTTTATACCCTTATGCGCGATCTATGAGCTGCTTTTTTCACTCAAGCCTGCTCGCAAACGCTCGTTGCACCCTATTGTTGAAGTGCCAGGATTTAAGAAAATTAGAGCATTAAAAAAAATCCCTATCTATCCCTACCTATTGAGCGCAATAAAGTGAATTCTTCCATTTCACCTTACAGTGTCAGAACTCTACTTAACGACCTCGCACTTTTCTATTATTTTTTTGTGTGTATGTGTGCAAGTATTCGTAGCAATCACGCTGAGTAAACCCGCGAAAGCGCTCCCGCAACATATGTCCAAAATGTTGGGAAGTTTATTAATGTAACGGTCCTGTCGCACAACATTGGCAATGGTGTCCTATCCATACAATTGGTGGCAACATTTAGCATCCTTTGTTTCCTCTAGCCGGAAACAAAACGTCAACGTCACGTATTGTTCCGTTGTTTCCACATCCATTTTCTCGTACGTTGGAAAAACCGTCGTTTACTAACAATTTCTTTCCATTGAACCACTCGGGGTCTGCGCGCTATATGAACATTATTATTGCTGCTCTTTAGAATGGTTCTGGTCAGAAATTAATTGTAAAAATGCACCCTAGAAAATCAGTTTGCATGCTGCTATTTAATTTGTATAAAGAAGTAAGGTCATGTTGTTTCTTATAATGATTTAATTCATGGTTTGTTTTACAACATTTAATTATATGGTGGAATTTATCAGCATACCGGTTTTGGTTATATAGCAATCTACAGTGCTTTTCCTATGGTTTGTATTCTCATTATATTTTCTCATAATTTATATAATGAGATATGTTATAAAGAATACCCCAAACTGTAAATAGGATATCCCAAGATGATCATAGTAGTTGGAAGGGACGTTATTACCAACCAAACCAACCAACCAAACTAAGTGTACCATCTAGAAAAAGAAAATAAAAGGCGAAAACACCATAACAAGAGTTTATGACTACGTATGTCAGCTTCTTCAGCGAGAATCTTGGATCATTCGATACCTCGGAAGTCGATTTATACAGATAATCGACAATCGATCAGTGTAGTGAAAAAAGTAGCACGAGTGGTCCAGGAGCCTAGCTCACTTTACACGCTCGCCCAAAAAGTAAACCAAATGAGGTACACTCAAATAGGAAAGAAGCCTGATCAACCTCTTAAGTCATCCAGAGAAGAGTCCCTTCATGATAGGGACGAGAAATAGGTTGCAGATTGACGAATAGCGAACCCAAAACACTAGGATCAAAGATCGATTTATACAGAGTGAACACGCAAATTTATATAAAACCGGTGGCGCAAACCAAACAATAGGAGCAAAAAGAAACCGAAGATCCTTATACAGTGGTTAATCCAGATACAAGACTATTTTTATATAAGAGCCAATCTGGGTCAACTCTGTTATAGTTATGACTAAATAAACACACCAAAGCGAGGACCAACGGTTCTGAACCGAGTTTGATAAAGGAAAAATAATTGATTAAAAACTCAACCTAAAATGGTATTGACGACTGATAAGCAGTCTGTTATCGGCACAGGTCCGTCATCATTTCTTAGCAAATGTTTGTGGGTTTATTCCGGGCTAACTCCAGTGATTCTAAAAACGGGAGTAACTTGTGATTATTGCAAGCGTAAAGGATTTAAAACTTTTCCCTCGAGTTGTCGTATCCTCTCAAAACATGATCTGCGAAAGCAGAGACGCCCCATTTTACAGGGTGACAATAAATTATGGCAACTCATTGTGTACACTTAGTTTGGTTGGTAATCCAAAAAACGAAAAGTAAAGCAATTGACAACTAATAATAGAACATGGTCCCTTGGTAATAGCATATTCATTTGGTTTCGAAGTGGGCTCCTTTGGCGGCGATACAAAGCCCCAAACGTGTCTTGAAATTTTCAGCAATGGGCCGCAAGCCGTCGGGCGACAATCGGTCCCGTTCTTGGCGCAGGGACTTCTTCACAGACTCCAAACTGTTTAGCGACAGGTCCTGGTTTCCAAGGTCGACCATAGGCTGTAATCCATCGGATTGAGAATCGGCGAGAAGGGTAGCCACTGCCAACACTACCTAAACAGAAGGCCTGCGCACAGAAACGTCATACATTGTTACATCATACTACAGCGGCTATTGTTAATCGTATTTCTACCAATTATAAGCCCTAAATTTGACCGTTTTTTGATGATGTAACAATGTATACAGTTTATTTGCGCAGGCCTTCTGTCTAGGTGGTGTTGCCACTGCTGAGACGTGATGAAATCCGGAAAATGGCTCTTGTACCACTCCTGCGTCATTTTCGCTCTGTGAGCTGGTTCAGGGTCTTGTTGAAAGGTGCAATCCGCATTGCCGAAATGCTGCCGAGCCCAAGGAAGTACCACGGCCTCGAGAATGTCACGACTGTAAACTTGTTGTTTGATTTTACGCGTGACTCCTTGGTCCACGAAAACCAGGCGTGTCTTGCCACTGGCGCAAATTCCGCCCCAGACCGTAACGGACTGAGGATTTTGGAGACGTTCTATGAGTGCAGAGGTGCCGGGTATCTCTGCTGACCACACTCTGTCGTTTTGGTGATTGTTTGCCTGCTCCACAGTGAAGAGCTTCTCGTCTGTGAAGAGGATGCGCTTCCATTTCCCACCTGCGGCCCGACGCTTTAGTTGGTGGCATCTGTGGAGCCGTACGCGCTTGTTTGCGTCTGTGAGGAGCTGGACTTTTTGGAGCTTGTAGGGCTTGAGTTTGAGTTCCTCTGTTGCCATTTTCCGCATCGATTTGCGGTTGATTCCGGTCTCACGAGCGGTTTGTCTCATTGAGACCCTCGGATATCGCTGGACTCGCTTTTTGATGAGTTTGCGGTTCCTGAACGTGTTGGTGTTACGCTTTCTTCCTCTTTCTAGACGGTCGTCTTCATGGCCAAGCTATTTGAACCGTTTGACCGCTTTGGAGACGATGTCTCTGCCAACATTGAGCAAACGAACAATTTCACATTGACGTTTTCCTTGACGAAACTGCTCCAAAATTGCACTGCGTTTGCTTGACATTTCAAAACAAACATCAATTAGCTCATAATAAGTTGAAACACGGACGACTTGCTCAAGAACATGCAATGATTGCAATGAATTAAAAATTATTTGGTGGCGCTTTAATATATTCGCGCCTGGACGCGTCCATTTCTTTTGCCATAATTTATTGCCACCCTGTACATGCGATGTGTTCTTTCATCCTAGTTGTAGTTGATTTCCAATATAAAACTTGGGGCACGTAGCACATTCAAATTTGTAAACTCCAGTTTTCTTCTCTATCAAGATTTTATCTTTCATTTTGCAGATTCTGTTCTTGAGAGTGTTCCTACTTCTAAGGGCTATTTTGTAGTTGTAGTCCTTATAGAGTAGCCTTTAGAAGTAGCGACACTCTCAAGAACGAAATCTGCAAAATAAAAGATAAAATCCCGATAGAGAAGAAAGCTGGAGTTTACAAATTTGAATGTGCTGCCATGGATTCAAATAGGTGTTGAAACCGTTGCGGAGGAATAGCAGCCCAGGGTGACATCACAGCGTCCCGTAATTGGTGCAGTTGGACGGTAGTGTAGGAAGGCATCGGATGGTTCTCTTCACTTCATCCCATAAATGCTCGATCGGGTTGAGATCAGGCGACCGAGCTGGTCACTGAAGCAGGTGGAAGTCCACGTCATGTTCCTCGAACAGCCCAAGACCATTCGAGCACGGTGACAGGGAGCATTATCCTGCTGATACTGTCCGTCATCACCAGGGAACACAGTCATCATGAACCAGTGTGCCCCAAGAGAAGGCACCCCAGACCAGCACTTCTCATTCCCTGTACGGTTGTCTGCTGACAGAATGGGTCCTTGGCCTCGTGCAGTCTGCGCCAGATACGCAGTCTGCCGTCCGTATGATGAAGTAGGAACCGCGATTCGTCGGAACAG
The DNA here is from genome assembly GCA_023313115.1 of Rhysida immarginata. Taxonomy (NCBI): domain Eukaryota; kingdom Metazoa; phylum Arthropoda; class Chilopoda; order Scolopendromorpha; family Scolopendridae; genus Rhysida; species Rhysida immarginata. The sequence continues at coordinate 174,957 of JAHWFO010039271.1, read as the reverse complement.
GCGACATTTTTCCACCCATCCAGTGTCCAGTGGCGATGCCTGTGTGCCCATAGCAGGCCCGCTTTCCTATTTTGCGGTAACAGCGACGGTACCCGTACAGGCCGCCTGTTGTCAAACCCACACCGTGTGCTCCGAAATGGGTTGGGATGCTCCCTCATTCAACTGCGCTGCAATTTGTTGGGCTGTTCCCGTGCCATTCGCCATTGGCCTCGTTCATCCACGGCCCTGTTTCGTCCGGAGTTGTGTTTGTTAGAGGTTGTTTTGTCCAGTCTGCTATTCATGGAATACCCTTGACACTGTTCCACGGGAAAACCCGAGTAGGTTCCGGTTTGCGAAATGCTCAACTGCGCCCGTCGAGCTCCAACGATCATGCCTCGTTCAAAGTCGGTCAAATCCTTGGATTTACCCATATTCAGTCCACTTTTGCTCCAGACTGCAACTTGTGATCCAATGCATTCCTTTTATACACTGCTTCGACCTGTTCCATTGTTTGGGTGCCACTGGGAGGCCGATCCATTTTCCGTAAGAGGTCTCTATAATAAATTGGTCGTTCAGTGTATGCTTAGATTATTAATGAAAAATAGGAAAGAAATCTACATTACTATGATGTTTGGACCAAATTCTTCCAGTATGATGGGAAAAGTGGGGGTACTGGTTAGAACTATTAACGTTTTCAAAAGGCAACGTATTGCATGTGATATTTCATTCGATCAAAAGAGATGCGGAACAAAGAATGTAGAGTTTATTTTCATTTTCTAAATCTTACATCCGAGAAAATCAATTTTTGATTTAAATGAATGGACAAGTGCGAGTCGAACTCGCGTGGAGAGGGTTTCGTACGATGAATATGTTATCTAGAGTTCTCTCACTGTATCGCGTTCAATAGGTAGTAGGTAGAATGTCTAGCGGGAGTGTCTCCGTACAAGGTCCTTACTGCGCATGCGCGTGGTAGGAAAACTTGGCCCATAGCCAAGCTACATGGATCAATAAAGCTACATGTGCTTTGCTTTAGCAATGCGATTGTGATGTAGACCTTTACTCATGGAGAGATAAAAGAGTTAATAAAATTTAAAATAAGTTATCGTGTGCTTATTTGTTGAAAAAATAAGAAAGGAAATTAAACGATCACGTGTGTTTCATATTTACATTTTTAATTGTAAATTCTGCTTTTAATTGAAAATTAAAAATTCAAAACAGCCATTTAGACAAATTAGACAAAATTTTTCATAGATTCCTTCTAAACTATCTATATTTGGAATCGAAAAAAAAAAGATTAAAAAATAATACAATTTTTTTCAAAATGTCCATAAGTTTTAATTAATCATTAAAATGTGTAATTAAAAATTTTACTTTCAAAAATTTTTTTCAAGAATGAATTGAAAATCGTGGAATTTAAAATTTTTAAGCTCTTGGGTATTCCTCTATTTTTTTAAATTATTATTTTTGGAATTAATACCCACTTCCTAATAAAGTTTTGTATCATTTATATTTTTATTATGAATCAATTTGTTTTTGACAAAAACATCTTGAAAATATTTGTATTGTTTTCTGAATCCAAATTTTAGAGATATTTTATAAGTATTTTAATATTTTGTATAGAAAAGAATCAATTTTGATGTTTCTTTAAAAATTTAGAATATTGAATTTTTAGAGTTGTTCGCACCAATCCCTCAAGATTCGAGTCCAAATTAATATTAATTTAGAAATGTTTGATTATTGTAAATTAACACGTTTCTCAAAATACAATTTAAATTCATGTACTTGGTTACATCAATATGGAGCGCTAATCGTTTGCACAAAATAGTATTTTCCAATAATTTCCCACATTTCTAAATATGAATATTATCTTGTAAAGTTTCAATTGCCCACAACAACTCCGGAATTCCTCTCCGACGGGTTCACCCAACTAGTCACGCGTTGGCGCAACGCGTGGAAAGGGATGGGGACTATGTCGAAAAGTGAATAGTGCATTACATAGAGGACAAATGTGAGTATAAGATACAAAAAGAATTTTGAAAATCGGTTAACAAATAAAGTTACAGCCATGGAGGCATTACTTTTCAATACGCCCTCGTATTATTATATAATCCTTTTTTCGATTCCAAATATAGATAGATTACAAGTAATTAATGAAAAATTTTGCCTAATTTATCTAAATGATATATTCCTTTACAGTTTTGAATTTTTAATTTTTAATTAAAAGCAGAATTTACAATTTCCAACATGCTCATAACTTATTAAAATTTTATTAACTATTTTATCTCTCGATGGTAAAGGATCTTGTGCTTTAATCCATTTAGCTTGGCTGTGCGCCAAGTTTTCTTGCACAGTAACACCCCCGCTAGACACTGTACCTACTACTACCTATTGAATGCGATAAAGTGAACTCTTCCATTTCACCTTACAGTAAGAGAACTCTACCATGATATTTTTTAAATCTGACCCAAATTTGTTTGTGGTAACTAAAAATAGTATGTATGATACCAAGAGCCCTTATGAGCTCTTGATGATACCAGATTGTAGAGGGAAATTGCTGAATATATTGTCTAATAGATGTGCCCGTGGCTTCGCTCACGTAGAACTCAGTGCGGAGAAAGACAACGAAAAAGAAGTTCAAAAACTGCAGCCAAAGGACAAAAACTAAACAACAACAACAACCAATACGCAAAGGAAAATCCGTAATTTGCCACCTTCAAAGAGTATCAAAACTGGAGTTAGGGTTGCCACTTTCGTCAAACAAAATTTCTCCATCTAATCTAATTAATAATTTTTCAGAGATATTAACATTTTCATTGAAATTTAATTTTTCTTTTAAATTAAAATTTCTTATTGTGCAAATGGACTTTTTTCAAAATCATGATGTCTTTTTCCACAGGTTGGCGTACTTTCTGAACCGTCCTGAAATGGCTCCCCTTGGTTGAAGGAGGGCCAAGGATTTTAAGTTGTTTCTGAAATCGAAACCTTCAAAGCGACTTGAGAGTCCCGTAGTAACAAATGCAACACCGGAGAATGGCTGTTTAAAACTGGAGTCCGGAGAAATAAGACCAATACGGGAGTCTCCAGTCCAACACCAGAGAGGTGGCAACCCTTGTCGTAGAATTCTTTTATGTAGTATAGTTTTAACTTCAAAAGGAAAAACTAACCCGTAACGCGATTTAAAACACTCTAACACTCATGCGACATCTTTTTGGCAAGCTTTTGAACATCGCATGGTTCCAGTGTTTGTGTTTTCCCGTGGGAATGTGCCATTTTCCCGCAGAAAAAAGTAGCCTAAATGTTGATCCAGACTTTAAGCAATAACTATACTAAGCTTTTAGCTATAACCATCTCGTACTTCATTTGTGTTTGTCTCATTTCTGGAGTCCTGAGAAAGATTTCACCTCTTTATGGAAGGCATATTTAGAAGGCATATCTATTATCAGGCGGTATCTATTGGCAAGTTTAATTACTGCTGCGCGAATTTAAAAACTTGCAGCTACATCTGTTGGTAGTTTAACTACCACTCCATCGCGCCGTTTTGGAATTTTCCCATGGGAATGAGACATTTTGAAGTATGTCCTTAAAATTAATATGGAAGTCTCCTGCTATAATAACCTTTTCGTGTGCACTGATAGCATTCTTAATGCATTCGACGGCAACTTTAGGAAGGCATTTTGGTGATTTATATACGGTTAAGAATTGAACACCAAAATGCTTTGAATTGGAGGCATTCACAATGCCCACCCCCCTTGGACTATCTATAAATAAAACCTGAAGAAAATTAGAATTCGGGTCAACAGGAAGAGCTCTCTGGCCTAATTCATCTTTTATCATCTCATAAACACTTTGGTTTTCATACCCATGAACTGAGCAAGTTTAACTCCTCCACGACATCTTCCTCGACATACCTACCACTATCCAATAGATAATTAGACAATAACTGAACACAAGAAATAAACTTTACTACGACAGAAAAGACGAAAATGATGCCTATACTTCGCGCGGGGAAAGAAAAACTTTACATGGATTTCTTTTTCCTGCAGTGCCACTATCGCCATCTAGTGGCGTTTTTGTTTTTGTAGAAAAATATTACGATTTTAACTTTATATAAACACTATATTAAAGCCCTTCGTATGACGGATGCCACAGTAGGCGATCTGAAAATTCGATTTTAATTAAGAAATATCGTCTGTGACAGGTTCGGTAATTAACCGACCGCCAATAGTAAATAAATTCCTGTCAATATGAAAGCGATATTGTGAAAATAGCTGAAGAATATGTTCTTTCTTACTTTTCAAAACTGCTTATCGCATGTCCCCAAGCGACACGAACTCAGATTTTCCATGTTGCCTAGCCACCTGGTTCTAGGCCGGCTCCTGGGTATCTTACATAACCACCGCACAGTGCGGCCGATTGCCAAAAAGCTGGCCAAAATTCGAAAATTCAAGTAATTCACTCCAAAATGGAATCTTAGGGGTTTTTGGGGTCGCTGATTACAAATTTTATGTCAAATGTAAGGAAATTCACCCCCTTCACCCCTAATCGACCACCCCCTGGGGTATAATATCATGTATTATTTATCATAATCAAGTTACATATCGTTTTTGAGGGTTTTGGGGTCGCTGATTACGAATTTTCTGTCAGAATTATAAAATTCGAAATGGCAAATACAAGATGGCGTCACCCAGGGCGTTTTAAACCCCAAGCGAGCCAACCTCACATAAGTCACAGCCTTGAACTCGAAACAATGAAATCGAAAACAACAATTTTCAAATTATAAGTCGCATTTTGGTTTTCAGACAAAAATTTTTCGAACCTTCCATAAATCACGTTGATATCATCCTTCAAAATATCTTTTATTACTTGGAATAATTGTAACCTTGGTAAATCAACAGTAGTGGACATACTGGAACCTAAAAATAAGATTATTTTTTATAGTTGAGAGAAAATTCTGAAAAAAATCATATGGGTTTTTTGAAAAATTAACGCATTCGATTTGTTTAAGAAAAATAATAGCTTATCGCAAAAATTGTTGAATAATTATTTGTTTAAACAATTTATTAATAACTTTTGGGCAACATTATTATTGATAATTGTTGTTTAAGGCATGCTAAATGTTGCTGAATTTTTTCAGATTTTTATTGCATCATGAAGTACGGAAATTTCAATAAGAATAAATTTTTGACTGGGAGGTTTGGGCAAAGCATCCTTAGGAAAAAACCCATAACAATTCAAGTGGCAGGAGGTGGCAGCTGAATTTTGGCTTAATCGATAGTTAATACTTTTCCAAGTAACCTCCAAAAGGTTAGAAGACAGCATTCGACAGCGTTTTATTGTCATTTGATTTGAAAACTCCAATTTTATTGGGAAAAAACGAAAAAAAGTACCCTTATTATTGTGCTGCTAAAAATTTTCTGTCAAAGAAATGACATTTACAAAATTTTTTACGTATTATACTAACCTTCAAACGTACATTCCATTTGGTTTTATTAGATGTTCTTTGCTGCACGCGCTTTCACACGTTTAAAGGTTTTGCCGAATAACTACACCAATAGTGCGCTTGAAAAAAGGCTAAACTCCAACTGAAAATAAAGAAAGAATTTGGGGTATAGGACGTTATTCTTAACCATTTTTAATTCTTATAGGATCCCTCTAGCCAACTGCATGCTAAAAAAATCTTATCTAGACACTTTTATTTTTCGAGTTTTGGCCAGCTGTTTGGCAATCGGCCGCACTGTGCACCGGCATGAAAAAAAAACAACTGCCTATTATCACCTATTTGTAGCATCACGTGGCCCATACCAAAGCAACAGAGAACTCTCAGTGCGGTGAAGTAGCGGCTCAACGCCTAAACATTTATTGTGCTGCTGTGCAGTCTATGTAGTAAGGTAACACTTACCACGCCTCTCAGGATTCTTATTTCTGCCGCTAGCACACGCGACCGCACTCTTTCAGTCATTACCCGAGATTCATGACCTGCTGCTAGCAAACGCGATCGCACTCTCTCATCTTATTACCTGAGATGAGAAAGGGGGAGAAAGATAGATTTGAAAACAGAGAGTTTGGCTTTCTTCCCTAGTTCGTGTTGTTATTACGGACCGCCATAATTCGCGTATGACGAAGCTTGCGTACCGATCCGAGCATCCGATAAATAATGTTACTATGTTACTTGCTTATGATCTTATTCGAAAGTCCGTCGTACGATAGTTGCCACAACAGTGAAAACCGTAAATTCAAATTTATTTTTGAAAAATCGTCTGTATTAGGATTGTCAAAAGTAAAAAAAGTCGCTGTCACTAGGAAAGCAAGACTTTCACAATGTTACAAATTCATTACTGTCAATTTCACAGTGATTAACCTAACGCAGAAAAATATCTACAACTGTTACATGTAAACTTTGGTCTTCAGTGAAACTGGCATGTTGGGCTCGTTTTTTTCTGTTTTTTTGGCACTTTTATCTCTGTTATTGCTATAATTTTCTCGGCAGACCGTTTTGGGGATACATTGACGATTACTATATATTAAAACAAAAAATTAATTATATAAGAGAGAAGGAGTAATTTTTTATATACATTAATGTCGAACACTATTTTTCATGTCATTATATTTTGGTCCTTCGACCAAACTGATTAATCGTCACTTTGCCCCTGTTCCCGAAGAGATAGGACACACATGCCTGTTAAAACTTTTACTTATTTTTGATATTCTATCAGAATGCGAAGGCAAAATCAAACAATGGAAAAAAGTGACCACGGAACGACCGACTTTGCAAATACAGTAACGATTTTTTAATTAATTAACATCGTTCTGGCAGTGCATACATTCTCAACTGTTTTTATTAAAATTTAAATAAAAATTAAATTTAATCTAATAATGTAAAATACATGTAGCTAAAATTACTTATTTAGGATTTAATTGATTTTTCTACTGTATTTAGTCTAGCGCGAATTCTTTTTAATGATAATAGATATATATTCCAACCAGCCTTTGTTTGCGCGTAATATGATGACCGTTTCAATTGTTGCAGATTGTTACAAAAGAAATTAAACAATACATAACAATTATCATGTCCATCACATTTGTCGCAAACTAAGGCTGGATGGACTATAGTGACAAGACAAGAGGGGAAAAAAGGGTTTTTTCAAAACACGCTTTTATAATGTTTTATTATTATAAGCTTATCTCTTCAAGCCACCGTCAGCTTTCCCAGCACTAGATAAAGAACCACTAGAGCACTAGATAAAGAACCAGCGGCTAATTCTCGAATTCCGCCGACCAATCAGAAGCGTCAAAAGGAAAAAAAAGATTCAGTTTCAGATTTCCAGTCCAATTTCAGAGAAACGCCAAAGAGCCAACATGGCGAACTCGCTTCGCATCGTAGAGAAATGCTACATGTTAAGCACTTTTATCTTCGCATCGAGCAGCTGATAAGAGATAGGATGAATACTATGAATGACGCCGACAATTTGCAATTCAAGAAACGCCACATTTCGTTCCTTTAAATATACTAGATCAGATGCGTGATGCGTTTCGATGCCTCCACCCCCTCCCCCCAAGCATTTTTACTTATTCTGCTCTGCTCGCGTCGATCTTTTATAGTTTATTTCATGTAATCTTATCGCAGATTTTACAAATAGTGCTACTTGGAAAAATTACAGTTTATTACAAATAATAAAACTGCTGTAATAATAATGGCTTCGAACAAAATATTAATAATAACTAAACATAATTAATGTTCATAATAATAATGAAGTATAAAGCCAATATGCGAGGAAAATATTAGCTATAAAGTCGTGTAAATTCTTAAGAAAATCCAATAAAGTTAAAATTATTACACATATTGCACAAATTTTATAAATGTTGAAATTTTATATAGCATTTATAATAAAATATACTTAATTTATAGCCCGCCTTATTTTATTTTATTTTAAATAAACGTCTAAATGAAACGCTAAGTAATTAAAAGTTCTGTTTATTTTTTTAATAACGAGTTTACTTGAAATTCGACGATTTTTAAGCAAGTTGAAGTTTCCGTTATTTTAAATAGGAGGAAAAAAAAAAATTTTATTACTTAAATTTTCATATTTTGACCTGTCAGATTTAATAATTTTTGCATAATTAGTTGTTCCATAAATTCATATGATCCATAAAGATAGACAATTTAGGTAATGTCTTTATTAACTCACTTTTTCAAGATTTTAGAACGTCTTGTTTTTGACCGTATTTATTTCTATTTTCAACAAATGATTGATGTTGAGCAGCATGGGTTCGTACGAAGGCGATCTACCCTGACTAATCTTGTTCCATTTGTCACTAAAATTACAGAATGCTTCGACAAGCACGAGCAACTTGATATCATTAATTTTGATATATCAAAGGCTGTCGATATGGTGCCCCATGCCAGATTGATCTCTAAGTTAAGATGGTATGGGATTGGGGGTTCCTTGCTTGCTTGGTTTTCCTCTTATTTATCTGATCGCTCAGCATGTATTAAGATGGGAAATTTTATTTCTCGTTCTTGTTTTCGTATTTTAAGAGGGGTTCTTCAGGGTAGTTGCCTGGGCCCAATTCGCTTCCGCGGCCAAAGTGGCTGACATCTAGTGGACAGCGTCGAAATCATCGCATATTCATCATATTTATCATATTATCGAAATAAAATTTTAAGAAATTTATGCAGGAAAAATATCATGAAAGTTCCGTGAGGATGAACTTCAGCTAACAGGCGGCCAGGCCCATCATTTAACGTACACCGTCACGGAATTTTCGTGATTTTTTTTTTCCTGCATAAATTTCTTAAAATTTAATTTCGATAATATGATAAACCATTTACATACTTATTAGATATGTTACAAAATTAAATTAAGAGCATTAACGCGACGGGGGTGTTCGATGTCAGCCGAGAAAATTAGGGGACGCCACTTTGAACTTTTAGCGAATGCAATTATTTTACATTAAAAAAAAAAAAAACTTCAAAAGAAAAATAAAAAAAAAAGAGAGAGAAAGTATCTTTTTTCGTAATCGTAACAACGTTTATTTTCCATAAAATTATAGAGGAAAGTACCCCATTTTGTTTTTGACATGTACTGACAAAACTACGAAATGGAAAAAACAGAAAAAATGTTGATCACATGCCTTAATCATTATTTAAAAAAAAATCATTAAGTTACTTAATCATTATTTTTAAAAAAAATCCAAACCATTACTTTTACCATTTCAAAAAAAAAGTAGTCCTAAGCCAGGCCATTTCATTTCATGAAATTAAGCATTAAAAGGAGAAAATAAATATTGAATGAAACAGAGCCATTTTATTTCCATAAATAGCATCCTCCATAATTTTTTAATCAATTACTTCAAAGGCATCTTAGTTTAAAAAAATAAATAAGTAAATAAATGCTTATTTTTCCTTAGAAATTTTTATAATGTAAATCTGGAATCATACAACAGAATTCCAAGAGGTTTAGTGGGATTCCAAATTTCATAAAAATATGGGATTCCAAATTTCCTTCAAACAGCGTGGGGGTGGGGGCAGGTTAAGACCACCTCATGTATTTTTTGAATTAATATTTTTTGATAACTATGCTTGTTAACTACTTGAAACTTATACTGATACGTAGCCATTATAATAAGGAATAAGTAGGTTAGTTTAATATGCACTTCAACAGTTAAATCGCTTGTCTGCAAAATCCTGACATTAAACAAGGAACTGGACCTTAAAAAACAAAAACAATACATCAGCATTAAAAAGCAACAGATTGAGTAAACAGCTATGTTGCAGCATCGATTTGACTAACATTAGCCTTCTATGGTTGTGTGTATGTAACGGAGCATTTGAAGAGTGAAACAACTAATTTAAATATAAACTGCACTTTAGAAAAGCCATTGACATTTATGTAGTTATGTTGCTATTGTGTATTTATGATATTGAAAATGTCTTAATTAAAGGTCTTCTAACCAAATGTCATCGATTGAGGCCCAATGCATTGCCATCAGTAAATATCTCCCAACGTGTTCACGAGTTGAGTTTTCTTAAGCCATCTACACAATCAGCTCGTTTACGCAAGGCTCGTGCACAACGAGCGACAACAGAAGAAAGACTCTTGTAAGCTCAAAAATATTTATATTAATTAAGATAAATAAAACTCCTTTAATTAAAAGAAAACAAATAAATTAAAATAAATAATAGAAAACAATGAAAAAAGTCACCCAATTGATAAAGTAAATGTTGAAGGACGAAAACCACAAGATCTTTGTTTCAATTGCTTTCGTCCTTCAACATTTACTTTATCAATTGGGTACTTTTTTCATTGTTTTCTATTATTTATTTTAATTTATTTGTTTTCTTTTAATTAAAGAAGTTTTATTTATCTTAATTAATATATATTTTATCACAACTCCTACGTTTATCAAAAATATTTATTTTTATATATTTTTTTAAAAAAACTTTTTTCTTTTTTTTTTTTTTTTCATAATATTCAACTTTGTTACTTTTTTAAGCCTCTAATGCAAAAGAAAACTTTCCTGACCTGGCATCGGCATGTTCATCACAAGTTCAAAGCCCCGAAAATATGGAATTTTTGAATCTCGAAGAACCTACTGAAGAGCAGCAATTCCTAGACACTCAATGTAATGTAAAAAAACAAATAATGATAATCATATTCTTTTAGCATTTTAGCTTATTCAAACATAAATTTTTTCAGGTACAACCGGTGCACCCATAACCAATCTTGAAATGTTAACAAATGTGGCAATGGGACATTTGGCTTGCATGGATTCAACAGGGACCGAACAGGACGCTGAATGTACATTGAATGACACGACTGGTATCTTCGAAAAACAAGAAAATACTGCTGACAAGTGTATCCAGTTCAAATTAATGAATGACATTCCAATACCTGTGAATTTGATGAATTTTCTAAAAAATGAACATGATTTGAACACTTTCACAGGGAGTCCAACATGGAGTCTGTTAGAAGAATTTGTATCATGCATGGACAAGATGCATGAAAATAAAAGCAAATCATTATCAACAAAAGAAAAAGTATTGCTTGTGATGGTTAAATTGAAAACTTCACTTTCATTTTCATGCATAGCCTTGTTGTTTCAAATATCTCAAACCACTTGCAGGGTATACTTTTCTGAAATGGTGCAATATTTATCTAAAGTGTTAGAATGTGCCATTATCTGGCCTACAAAAGAAAATGTTGTACGCAAAAGCTTCAGCAGGTACAAGCAGACCCGTGTTGTACTTGATTGCACGGAAATTTGCATTGAAAAAACTAAATGTATTAATTGCAGAATTCTAACCTATTCACACTATGGGACCAATACTGTGAAGTTTCTTGTTGGCTCCAGTCCTGATGGCTTGATCACATTTGTGATCAAAGCCTACGGAGGCCGTGCATCGGATAAACGAATATTTGAAGACTCTGGAATACTTGACATCTTAGAGCCATACGTGAACAAAGTCATGGTGGATAAGGGCTTCCGTATCGATGACTCCTGTGCCTCACATGGTATTGGAATCATTAGACCCCCATTTCTGCAAAAAAAACCAAAACTCAGCTGACAAGAAACGAATCTCTAGAAACAGCAGACGTTGCTCGAGCTAGAGTCCACATTGAGAGGGCAATACAACGCATGAAAGTATTCAAAATTTGCTCTGGGAAAACTAGAGTGGACTTTATTACCTTACATTGACTGCATCATTAAGATTATATGTGGGATTGTTAATCTATCATCACCAATACTTGCAGATGATAAATTTTGAAATGAATTTTTTTTTCTTTTTTTTTATTAAAAAAAATTTGAAAAAATTATTTTGGTGTAATAATTATTTTATTTTGATAGAAAGTACAAGACATAGGATATTTAATTTACAGTTTAATACAATAATATAAAGAACAGCTCTTTAACCACAATTATACAGGTCTGCAGAAAATATTAAGTACCTGAATACATATTTCATTAGCAAAGGCTACAATCATTCAGCAGGTGGATGAGTGAAATAAGTAAAATACCTCTTTATATATTGGATCAATCGGGGAGATTTTTTCTGTTAGTTTGTTATTGTTTTTGAAAGATGACCACCATTTTATTAGAGCTGAATCTGTGATTGGTCCTTGGTCGACATTCAACAAATTGTGCTTTCCAAGGGGTCAGCAGATAAATAATTTTTCCAACTGGATGAAATAATTTTAGGTGTTTATATCGAAAGAATGGCCGGTTTCAAGTGAATGTTTAGCTGCGGCAGAGTTTCCTGAGCCGTAACATTTTCTGTGGGAAATATGTTCCTCAAATATGGTATAAATGTTTCTTTTTGTCTGACTGCCATAGACCATAGGACTTCGGTTATAGCTAATTTCATAAATATCTGATTTTTCAGATCAGTATTTTGGTCTTTTGGATAGTATGCAATTTTAGGTTTATGCCCTAACCTAACCTTCTCTTCATGCTACTGTTCGTTTACTTCTTAAATATTTTTTGGTTTTGCAGATTGGTTAGGTTCAGTACTCGTAATACTCATGAGTACTCGATACCTTTAAGAAATATATCGATACTACTATCGAGTACTTTTTACAAATACTCGATAGTTCCAGTATCTAGTACTCGAAGATAATGATGTGCGATACATGCAATGCGTTGCCTTTTGAAAACATTAATAGTTCTAACCAGTACCCCCACTTTTTCGACCCCACTGGAAAAATTTGGTCCAAACTTCATAGTAGTGTACATTTCTTTCCTATTTTTCATTAATAATCTAAACATACACTGAACGAACAATTTATTAGAGAGACTTCTTACGGAAAATGGATCGGTCTCCCAGTGGCACCCAAACAATGGAACAGGCCGAAGCGATGTATAACAGGGATGCATTGGATCACAAGTTGCAGTCAGCAGCAGAAGTGGACTGAATATGGGTAAATCCAAGGATTTGACCGACTTTGAACGAGGCATGATCGTTGGAGCTCGCCGGGCGCAGTTGAGCATTTCGCAAACCGCGAACCTACTCGAGTTTTCCCGTGCAACAGTGTCAAGGGTATTCCGTGAATGGCAGTCTGGCCAAAAAACAACCTCTAACAAACACAACTCCGAACGAAATAGGGCCGTGGATGAACGAGGCCAATGGCGACTGGCACGTATCATCCACAGCAACAGGACGAGAACAGCCCAACAAATTGCAACGCAGTTCAATGAGGGAGCATTCCAACCCATTTCGGAGGCCACGGTGTAGCCCACCTTGCTGGGTTAACAACAGGCGGCGTGTACGGGTACCATCGCTGTCACCGCAAAATAGGAAAGCGCGCCTGCTATGTGCAAACAGGCATCGCCACTGGACACTGGATGAGTGGAAGAAGGTCGCCTGACGAATCGCGGTTCCTACTTCATGCGGACGGCAGACTGTGCATCTGGCGCAGACAGCACGAGGCCCTGGACCCATCCTGTCAGAAGACAACCGTACAGGCGGATGGAGGAGGAGTGCTGGTCTGGGATGTCTTCTTTTGGGGCACACTGGGTCCTCTGATATCCGTAGACACATCCCTGAATGCGACACACTACTTGAACATTGTTGCCGATCAGGTGCACCCGTTCATGATGACTGTGTTCCCTGGTGGCGAGGGACAGCTTCAGCAGGACAATGCTCCCTGTTACCATGCTCGAATGGTCTTGGACTGGTTCGAGGAACATGACGCATACTTCCACCAGCTTCAGTGGCCAGCTCGGTCGCCCGATCTCTTCCCGATCGAACATTTATGGGATGAAGTGGAGAGAACCATCCGACGCCTTCTCACACTATCGTCCAACCTGCACCAATTACGGAACGCTGTGATGTCACCTTGGGCTGCTATTCCTCTGCAACGGTTTCAACACATTGTTTGAATCCATGCCAGCACGTATTCAGGCAGTTCTCGCCGCTAAAGGAAGCGCAACACGCTATTAGCGGGGTGTTTCTAATAAATTGGTCATTCAGTGTATGTGATGTGGCATAGAATAAAATCCCTTATTATCCATCCTTAAATCATTCTTTAATGTAGATATTGCCTAGAGAATCTGTATACCAAATTCACCCCTATAAATAGGTTTATACCAAATCGACCAAATCGTCCCCTATAACTTTCACCCCCGTAATTTCGACCCCACTGGGTCAATCGAAAACACAAACTAAATAGTGAAGTAGCACATGCCCATTGTAAGCTACATTCCAAATTTTAACTACCTATGTCAAAAAATGTAGAAAATATTAAAGGGACAGACGGACATAGTAAAAACAGTAAATAATTAAATAAATTTTACTTAACAAACAAATTTGAGTTATTTCTTTATTTTTCTTTTTTGAAATAATTTTTCATTATTGTTTTTATTTTGGAGTTGAAATTTATTTTTTTATTTTTTATTATTTTAATAGTGCAGTTTCCTCCTAGTTTTCTATTTGTTTTTTCTCCTGTGCCAGTTTACCCAAATGGAAAACGAACCGTTCACTAATTCACGCGGAAACCGCAATTCTCGATTATAAACGATACTGAAACTTTCCTCATCCACTTATCCACTTCATCTTTATCGATAAAGACAAGTTTAACAACTAGATTCAAAAAATACTCGATATTGTCATCCGATACCCGTAGAAATACTCGATACCTTCGATACTTAAATTACTCTATACTTTCGGCACATCACTAATTAACACAACAATTATCTTGGCGGATTTCTTATGGAGTTCGGTTAAGCCTTTTCAAAGATATTAATCTTTTTCTAAAAATATAGAAATGGCTATGACATTTATTCCAGCAACTGAAGTCAATAAACACGACATGTACGGACTCCACTCATTGAGAGGAATGTTTTTGTAAAGATATTGTTTAGCTTTGATGAGCTATTTTGGAGTTAAGATTTTAAGTACTCACAGCCTCCCCCCACCAGTTTTATATTCTATGTTTTTTCCTTTTCATGGCCAAGTGGGAATATACTATTCTGTGATGATCTAGTATTTCTATCATCACATTAACTCCATAAAAAAAAAATTCTCATTTTTTTTTTACCTTCTGCCATTAAAATTAATTCTGCAATTTTTTTTATTTAAGCTATTATTATTATTTTCTTTTAGCTTGCCCGGGTTTTGCTAGAAATATTTATAACTTAATAAATCTTATTGTCTGCCTGTATATTTTATTTATCCACTTAAGTACTTTGCTTTAGGATAGTTTTGGTGGCAGTTTGTCAGTCTCATTAAGGGAGTAACAGTTTTTTTTAATGTTTCTCCACTTTCAATTGGTTTATTGATCAAAAAGTATATTTAATTAGTGTCAATTTAATGATAATTTTGTGCTGTGGTGAAAATTTGATATTTATGTGTATACACATTTTATAGAAAGTTTTTCTTTTCTTATATTGGGATCCCATTCTTTTCTTTTGCCTGTTATGAATAGAACTATTTATGATTATATCATTAGAAAACATTATAATCATTTATTTGTTGCCTAACTTTTGTCAAAATAATTCTATATTTTCTTTTCAACAATGTCCTTTTTAAACATTTGTTTGTTGTTGAAAAGTAGTGATGCTATTCTTTCATTTACATACTCATGCTGTTGTGAGTGCTTTTCTATTGTCACTACGTGCTAGCCGTGTGCCTTCAGATTATTGCTCCAATTCAGCTTCATCAAAAAAATTGGAGACTTTTGACTTTTCTTCATTTCTACCAACATGCAACCATGGGGTTCCAACATCTTCTTAGGCCGCCTCAGTGCTTGATTTCCACTTAGTTTTTCAGATGACATCTCTTCAAAGATAACTCTTCAGCTCTTGTAACTCATATTATCCAGGACATGTAAGCCTTTATCTCTTCATATTTTTTTTCCTCCGTCGAGATGGACACTCTTTAACAAACTGTGATGCAGGTCCACTTTTTGGTTTTGCCAAGTGATCTCTTCTCCGGAAGAAAACCCCTTCCTTCAATTTCATAATGTCACCTCAAGACCCTTTTCTGGCTGCGGTGTGCTAAGTCAACCCCATTGGGGCTTTTGTTAATGATTTAATCAGGACCCTTTAACCTTTCAAAATTTTATTATTTTTTTTAATGATTTTCCTTCACTCTTCCTTTTTAAATGTCTAAGCAATTCTAAATTTCTTTTATCACTCTTCTTTTTTTTTGGGGGGGGGGGGGATAATTTCTGTTTTAACTTTTGCCCCTTTTGCCTGTTTGTAACGGTAGTTTGAAGATAAGTCAAATGTTGCTTTTATATTATGTTTTTTCCTATATATGCTTGATTTTATTTTAAAAATGCGTTTATCAAGCTTTACATTGAATTTAATCTTTTAAGCAGTTGTATGTGAATATCTCTATTCCCTTTTGAACGGCATCCTTTTAGTAAAGAATTTTCTGTTTTTTGTGTCCCTTACTTTTAGTGCTTTAGACTTTGCTTAATTGCACATTATCTTGCTAATTAGTTGTGTTGGCCTTACATCTAACTTTTGAAATATCACTTTTTGGGTTAGTCCTGCACAGTTGTCCGTTACGCCAATGTGATTTACCTAGTTTGGTTTCACTTTGTAATTTTCTAAACAGATATTCACATGCATTTGTTTAATCTTTAAGTTTCCCTTAATAATTGTCTAGAAATCCTTTTTCTTTTTATGGGAATGTAATTTGTCGACTATTACAAATGAATGATTCATTATTTGCAAAGTTTTCCTCTATAATTAAAATCTTCTTTAAGATTTGTAAGTGGTCTTTCTCTTGTTTTCCTATCTGCAGAAAGCACATTTAAAGCATACAACTGAGATTTAGATTTAATCTTACCATAACTTTTGAATTAATTTTAGTAAAACTCAACGCAATGTACAGTTTAAACGTGTTGAGTTTTACTTAATTTCAGCCAATTTCAGCCAATTTCTTTATCTTAAATTTTTACTTCACTAACGTTGTGAAGACTTGCCTTAGACTACTATTCAACTAAATTCTTATAATTTACATAAAAATTATATTTAATCTTAACTGAGTATTGGAAGTGAAGTTTTCAACAGATTTAAAAGTATTTAAAAGATAGTCAAATAATTAATTTTATTGTTATTTAAGACAATTTAACTTGAAGGATTTTATTAGTATCTGCCAGGACGCTTCTAAAAAATTATTATAAATAAAGTACGTCACACCAAGACGTGACAATTCCACCATTCCGATTTATTTTTAATTATATTTTTTACTTTTTATGCAATTTTTAGTATGCATAAAAACTTATTTTATATATGTTTATTTTATTCTTTTTAGTCTCTATTCTTTTAAAGAATATGGCTTTATGTGGTAACAAAATCAAAAAGCCTTGGAAATCTCTAGAAATGGC
>JAHWFO010039271.1:83441-127642 GCA_023313115.1 Rhysida immarginata | reverse complement strand
TTTTTTTTTTACACTTTTGAATTAAAGGCCGAAAAAATTATTTACAATCAAATTTTTTTTGCGGTACTATTTGCTTATTTTATTCCAAGAAAAAATGATAAATTTCCAAAAAGAAATAAACTTCAAATCTACCACGAATGAGAAAGTGTCACTTCTTTATTTGGTTAGTTTTGTAGATAGAATTCTGTGTATATCGATGTAAGAAATACTAGTCCTAAAAAATTTTGAATTTTAAATTTAATTTTAAAACTGTTTGAATTTTAAATATGTATTAATGACCTACTTTACATTTCTTGCACTCTAACTAAAGAAAACAATAATTTTCATTTTTATAATATTTTCCTTATATCACCTTTTTGTCCTTGTTTAGGTCGATCGTTTAGCAAAGGTGTGCCCTCTAGCCATGATCATCGAATATGGCCAGCAACAGTCATCACTAAAGGCTGATGGTATTCTGCGTTTGTAATTTGGAATTCAAACTAACATCTGAACAACCCTTTTATTTTTAATGTTGTAATAATTTAAATAATATTAATATTTTTGAAGAAAATAAAGTTGCTATCAAGCCATATTTTATATCATAATGCATTGAGTAGAGGGAGAAAAAACAAAGTCAAATAGTGGATTGTTCAAATAAAATGTCCGACTAAAGGTACGAGTGGGGCAGCCGTAGCCCAGTTGTCTCGCCTTGCTTAATGCAGTGGTGGAGTTAGGCAACCTTTGGCGCGGTTAACCACAGGTTAGGTGACCACCTGGAAATGTCCATCGCCCCGTGCTTCGGAGGGCACATTAAGCCGTTGGTCCCGGCTGCTACTGTTTTTTGTAGCAGTCGTTACTGGGGATAGTACAATAGACTCAGAGAGTCGCAGTGCTCAGGTTTCCTCTTAACCACTGTGGTTTCATGGTAACCACCCCTTACAGTTCATCCAAAGGTACGAGTTATTCTATGAGCAGATTGGTGGTGGAGGAGAGCGCAAGGTGTTATTGAACTTCACATACTTTTAGTGATGTCATTCGATAAGGTTACCATGATAGTAATTGTCACTTGCAATAATAGTAATTGTTGTGTAAAGCTAATGTCCCATAGCCAATTCTTGGGACTCAAAAGTTCATCATAGAACAAAGTTATTTTCTTCTTCACAGCCTTCGTCTCTCGTGAACGGAGACTAGCTGATTGACTGTACAGTTTGGTGCAATCTGTATTACTTAGGCCCGGAGCAAATGGGGAAACAATCAGGCGACGGCAACTGAATCGGTCGAATGAAATGGTAGCTTGTGGAATGAAAATGGTTGCTGGCGACAAGCTAGCGACATGGGGAGGCTATCGCTGGTTGGCATCACCTCGATCAAGCTAGGTTTAATCCAGGCAACAAGGTTGCCTCCAACATTCTATCATGTGATTGACAAAGCCAATGAGCATCTACCTCCTGCATTTCGCGTGTTTATATGGCTGATCAAGTAATGACGTATAGCACGACATGGACCACGGAAAAAATAGCTCCACAAGCAAGTACTGTAATTTCTTCGATGTTTTCGCCGGAATCCATCTTCATCTTTGCCTGTCGTAATAATTATGTCAACCCCAAATCATCATTTAATTGTTGCTGCTTATAAGCCGTTGCCGCTCTGTTGAATGAAATGGTTTCCACATTTGCGCTATCTGTTGCCTCACAACAAGCAACAAACATGTTGCTTCGACACAATTTGCTTCGACATTGTTGCCTTATTTGCGCCGGGCTTTAGGAAGACTGATCAACGGGCACTAGGGGGCTGTGTATTCTCTCAAGAAGGCCTGTTTCGTTCAGGTAGGTGAATAGGAACCTGACTACAGAGCGTCTATCCTTCTGTTGCATTGGAGAGGCAAGGAATATACAGAGGGTTGAGTACTTCACAACTAAACGATTTACATATGCAAATTCTCCAGCCACGTGGTTGACAGAGCTACGCGGTCGTGAGGAGTTATAAAGGGGACATCGCTTCATCATTCTTATTCGTTGTACAAACGCTAGCTGCGAGAAAGCCGCCAAAAATCAATAGATATTGGGAAGGGTATATAAAATTTATTATTAAATGCACTTTCCGACGCGAAGTGGTCCTATTCCATGATTATAAAACAATGCAAATCCAGGAGTCTTACCATTTCGAAGGCAGGAATCAGTAATGTACTAAATAAAAACAGAAAAACCGCAATACCAGCAACGTTGGACGAACCTGGACCCTCAAGACAACGACCCGCTCCTAGCAGAACACCGGAGGTTGTAGCCAAAGTCAAGCATCTCATCTCTTCAGAAAATACCAAAACTCAAAGGGATGTCGCAAATAAGGTAGGGGTATCACAGTCAACGGTACGCAACATAATGAAGAAGAATCGAACACGAAAGATTGAGCGATTGTTGTCAGAGTCAGCGTCATTCGCATCAGGAGAAAAAAGAGCGAATGGAGAGAGAGAGAGAAAGAGTGATGACAAAAAAGACGTCAGAGGAAAATTTTGCAAATGGAGAAAAAAGAGTGGTGAGTAGAAGGAAGGTAGAGATTTACGACCGGAGCAAGAAAGAGGGAGAGAAGACGGTTAAATGAGGAGAATGGAAATTTGGTGAGAGAAGGAAAAGCACGCATAGACTGGTTTATTAAAGACTGTTGCCAGAGGGTTTGCGAAACGAAAACGAGCAGCGATTACGAATGGCAAATGGTAGAGTCGCCATTACCGGCTTAGGTGAGTAATTCACCTTTGTGTGTTAGACCTCTCCAGCAAAGAAATTAAACACAAGGAAGGTAATTTCCTCAACGCAAACAGCAGTGTTGGTATCCGTTGTGTGTGTATATTCCCATGGATCTTGAAAGCTTTCCTGGCGGAGGACCTCGGCGGGATCGTGAGTTTGCAGAAAGAATAATCAGCTGGATTCAGTTTTAGCGGCTCCGATATTGTTTGATTGGGAGCGCGCTCTTCCAAGCTATTTCTCCACGTACCTCTTCTAAGTTGTTAAGGAGCTTTGGCATTTATATTTATATTTATCTCTCGCAGGACGGACATTTATCTCATGGATATATGAAGCATCAGAAAGACGCAGTAAGTGAGTTCTCATTACGTTATTCTATTAAGGAGGGTTATTGCACCCAGGAGTTTGTTCTGTCATATTGCATATTGGATTGGGATCCAAGCATTTTATAATTCTTGAGGAGACAGTTGGGAATCTTGTTGCAGTAAGATTCACTTATATCGCAGTTATGCGTATTGGGCAGTTATTTCATTATAAGGTCCGTTGCTCCTAGTTTAGAAGTTATATTATTAATGCTATTGCACATTATTGAATGGAGTGTTTTATTAGTCCTAAAAACATATTTGGTGCCATTGCTATTATCCACATAGACTTATACCGCAGTTATGTGTATCGAACAGTCATGTCGCTATAAGGCCCGTTGCTCCTAATGTGGACATTTAATATTAATGCTATTGCACATTATAGGATGGAACTTTTAATTTCAGGCGAAGCCATTGTCGGACTATATTATATTATCTTAATGCTTATGTTAGGTAAATAAGAACGGTGTACGATGTACACATAAATAGTTCTGCTATATTTGCTCGGAAGTTTTATGCGTCTTATGTGTGAAGGACAATTGAGTCTATTGTATGTTGCTTTAACTAACAAAGTTCATATATGTATTTTCAAAGAGTGCGGCCGGGAGCCTCTCTTTGGTACTTTTAATTCTAAGTGTGAATTAAAGTTTAATTTTATTTCCCCTCATTGCTTGTGTACATCTTATATCTTCCACTGCTTCGGCACATGACATTACTAAATCCAAGATGGAAACAATGAAGTTTACATTGTTGGTTGGACTAAAATGGTCAGGTGACTTTTGGGTTTCAGGGCTTGTCTCTCTAGCTGGCCTTGGACGTTGCGTAACTGACATCAGTCAACATTGCGTTTGCCTTAGTTGATTTTAACGTGGGATTTTATACAATTAGACCGTTCTACCATTTATTCTGAAAGAAGTTCCGATCCCCGCAGCCATGAACTTCACGTTTCTGCTGTTGCGTCCGGATTCAGTCTATTTTGAGTTGCAGTTCTTAGTGTAAATTCGAATCTCTTTTCGTATGTTGTAGAACTAATCAGTTCCCTGATTTTCTTTTTGCATTGTCCCTTTTTCTCTTACTGATTTAGTGCGCTGCTTACTTACTTACTTACTTACTTACTTTTCAAACCCGCTTATCCGTTAGGGTCGCGGGGGCAGCAGCCCTATGGAGGATCTCCAGCGATCGCGATCTTCTGCCATCAGGCGCATGTCCTCCCTGGTAATATCCAAGCGACTCGAACCCAGATTCTCCAGGTAGTCTAGCCACCTGGTTCTAGGCCGACCCCTTGGTCTCTTACCCACCGGCTTGGAAAATAACAACTGCCTAGGAAGACTAGTTTGCGGCATCCGAATCACGTGGCCATACCAGCGCAACTGAGACCTCTCAATGCGGAGAAGTAGCGGCTCAACACCTAAAGATTCCCTTATTGTATTGCTGTACACTCTATCTAGTAGGGTAACACCTGCAACACCTCTCAGAAATCTCATTTCGGCCGCTTGTACCCGCGATCGCACTCTTTCGGTCATTACCCAAGCCTCATGACCATAGGTGAGAATGGGGACAAAGATGGATTTGAAGACGGAGAGCTTAGCTTTGTTACTCAGCTCGCGTTTCCTTACCACGGATCGCCACAGTTCACGTCTGACACAGCTTGCTGCACCGATCCGAGCATCCAATTCTTTCTCCTGCCGTCCATCACTCGTGAATGCAATCCCGAGATACTTGAATTTCTCCACCTGTCTCAATGAGGCTCCACTAACATGGAGAGCGCACTGAGCAGGCTGTCTTGAAAGGACCAGAACCTCGGTTTTAGCCACACTGATCTTCATCCCAGCTTCTTCACATTTGGCTGCAAGCCGGTCTAGTGCATGCTGAAGGTTCGTGCGAGAAGACCCAAGGAGGACAAGGACCCAAGATCTAGTGCGCTGCTGGATCTGAAAATATTGATTGTCTCTGAGTCACATGGATTTAGACGGGTGAGATCGTCCTCAAGAAGAGAAGAGGAGGATGACGTAGAGGACTCGTCGGCCCCAAGTGATGTCATCCCGAAGCGATCACGTGGATCAAGAGAATCGAGAGAGGAAAAAGAAAGATGGGCACGACCAAGATGGCAGCGAAAAGCATCTCCTCATAGAAATCAACATTGCCAGGACGCAAATTACGATTCTCGACAAACAAAATATGTCCGTAAGGGAGCCAACGCAGTTTCGATGCAACGAGCGGTGTCGAAAGGATATTGCTGGAATTTTGTGGTATTCGACGACGGCATCGTGAAAGCGGTCGGCAAGCGACACGACCGAGACGAACCAAAGGCCAGGGGACGGTGAACCACTACGGGAACCGTCAGAGCTACAAGGTAGGCTCAAAAAGGCCATTGAAAACCTCATAGCGTATTTGGAGGCCTCGTCGTTTATGTTGGAAAATTCCTCGGGCAAAGAAAAGCTGCCTTATCCCTCACAAGCAACGGCGACGGAGAATGGAAGGCGCTGGCTGTTGAATAACGACGGAGAAGGCGGTACATCCGGATTCTTAATCTACGGTAGGACTTTTTTCCGTTATAAACTTTGTGGCTAATGTGCAATTAAGCGGAGTGAGCAATTTGACGATATTACGTGCTCAAATCCGGGCTGCCATAATTAGCGAGTTTATAACAGTATTCTCGCCAGATGCCGAAGAACTTTTGGAAAATGACGAAGCCCTTGGCATGTTTCCATTCTCTATGAATACTTATCTGTATAGAGGAACAGGAGGAATCATACCGGGGTTTTCGTCCTCTTTTCCCTATTGAACTTTATAAATTGCAAGCAGTTATCTCCTGTGCGTGACAGCGGAGCTTCGTGACTTCTCTGTAGGGAACGGCGTGCGTGACAGCGGAGCTTCGTGACTTCTCTGTAGGGAACGGCGTCCGTGAACGAAAGCTTATCGAGCCCGCTTTTTTTTTTTTTTACTCAATTGGCTACAATTGGAGTGCTGTCGATGCGTGACATTTAACGATTTTTTTATTATGCGCGAATCATGACGATGTTCTTCTGAATTCATATTTGAAGTTTTCCCTCCTTAGAGCGACAACTTACCTTCAGCGAAATAAGACGAGCCCTTCGAGTGTAAGTGGCGGCGGAGTCATCGTCTGCTTAGCAAGTCTTCTGAGCTACTCGATGTAGACCTTCCACTGTGTATGTGTGTATCAGTGATATAAGTGATATTTTTGTCTCCTATGTGCCGAGTACGATCATTCACGATAAAATAAAAAGTGGCAATGATCTAAGAGCCAAGAGTGGCGTTGTGATACACTATATGATCAAAAATATCCGGACACCCCTCACAGATCATTGATTGGCCCAATGTCACATGATAATGACTTGCACATCATTTAAATAGCTTCCCACACCTTCAGACACAACTCTGCTTGGACATTGGCAAGAATCGGTCGTTCGGCAGAGCTCAGTGAGTTCCAACGTGGAACCATCGTTGGATGTCACCTATGCGGCAAGTCCGTGCGTGACATTTCCAGCCTTCTTCAGATACCCAAGTCAACAGTAGGCGATGTCATTATGAAATGGAAGACCCGCGGATCAACAACAGTTCAACAACGAACCGGTAGACCCAAGAAACTAACGGACAGAGACCGTCGAGTGCTTCGTCGTGTCACCCGCAGCAACCGGAAGTCCTCGGCGGAAAAAATTGCCACAGAGTTTCGAAACGCCTCTGCAAATGATGCCAGTACCATGACAATTCGTTGGGAACTGCACACGATGGGATTCCATGGCCGTGCTGCTGCCCACAAGCCCCACATCAGCAGGGTCAACGCCAAGCGACGTCTGGAGTGGTGCAAAGCTCACAGAAACTGGACAATGGACCAATGGAAACGCGTAATGTGGACAGACGAATCTCGCTACACACTCTGGCAATCCGATGGACGAGTTTGGGTTTGGCGCATACCTGGAGAACGCTTCTTACCTGAGTGCACAGAGCCCACAGTCAAGTTCGGAGGAGGAGGAGTCATGGTGTGGGGCTCATTTTCATGGTACGGACTGGGCCAGCTCGTTCCTGTGCAAGGAATCATGAACTCCGACCGTTATCTGAATGTTTTGGACAACTGTGCACTTCCAACGTTGTGACAATTTTTCGGAAACGGGCCATTTCTCTACCAACACGACAATGCTCCGTGACACAAAGCGAGGCGTGTACAGCAGTGGTTGGCGGACTTAGGGGTCGAAGAAATGGGTTGGCCGGCACAAAGTCCCGACCTCAATCCTATAGAGAGTCTGTAGGATGAATTGGAAAGACGCTTGCGGGCCAGATCACATCGGCCAGCTTCTGTACCTGAACTGATTCTCGCTCTTCGGGAGGAATGGAGGAACATTCCGGAAAGTACCTACCAACATTTGGTGGAAAGTCTTCCCCGAAGGGTGGAAGCTGTGATTCGGGCAAAGGGATGTGCAACGCCCTATTGATTTCCATGAAATCGTGGCTAGAGCGCAAACGTGCATGTGTCCGGATATTTGTGATCATATAGTGTATGTGATTGGTTATTTTGGTGATGCGTTTGATGCATCTATATTTGGTGTGTTTATGAAATTTAGTGAGGGTGTGGCTGGAAGAGCCTCCTCCATTAAGTGCTTATAAATAGTGTTTATCTGTGTAGCCGTATAAGTCTCTACATCAAAATTTACTACAGTGATCATCATTGTGTTCGTACTCTAAAGAAAGTACCGATTTTACTCGGAACTCTGACTCTGCGACTGCCTTTGCCAGCGTAGTGTCATATCTTTTGTACGTCCACGGGGAGAGCTTCCTTCGCATCTCGTGGGGTATTTCTTGTTGTGGAGCTCAAGTAATTCCTTATCAACGAGCGACGAGCCACATCTTTTCACTTGTGCACCGTAATCCTACAAGGACATTAGTCTTTTGCAACTTACCTTGTCTTCTTCATATTTTTGAATTTGGGGCGGCGTAATCTACGTTTGAACTTTTATATGAATAAATTATGACGACCAATACATAAAGATTTTGTTTTGTCGTCTTATCAACCCAGTGACAGCTTCCAATGTAAAAACTTTACGATCTTTACTTTATTATTTTTGCATTTCACGTTATGAAATAAGTCTTATTTCTTATTTTTATCGTTCTCTGTCTCTTGTCAATTTATTCTGCAAATCCACGTGACAAGAGCAGGAAACGTTTGGGGTACCAGACCATGGTTATTGATATTGGACCTGTATTTTTATCCGCCCAAACCCATCCAACGTTTTGAACAGCAGTGATATTCTGCGGACATTTGGACTTGTGAACTTTATCGTTTGTTCTTTTGCCCACCCAGCCCACCCAAAAAGGTGGTTCGGCAAAGTTAAAAAAAAAATAAAGACTTTCGGGATTCCATAAATTCATCACACCCCCCTTTCCATGTGGGGTATCAGTGAAAAGTACATCGAACAGTGACATTTTCTTTCCGCCTTGGGCTTCCTGTCGGTGTCGTCGAGCAGGAAACGTTTGGGACTGTGTTGTTAAAAAAAAAAAAATCATGCCCAAAGTGAAATCGAGTGCAATTGCGGAAAGCAACCTGGTAGAAAGCCTCCGTAGAACGAAGTTTGTTGGTGGAAATATTGAACATTTCAACTGTGTGTTTATAAAGTTGGCAAACCAGTTATCCTCTATTATGGAAAAGGACAAAGTAGAATTATATGCTAACGCATTCGCGGAAGAAGTCCGACAGATGCTGAAGGACGAAAACGTTAGCAATATGACTGAGGCAGCAAGGAAAGTAGAATCCATACTTAGTTCCGGCAAGATAATCCACGACTCAGTATTGGATAGGGTGCTGCAAGTTATGGATAAAATTATAGAAGTTAAACGGAAGCACTCTAAGAAGAGATCTAAAACTAAGTCGGAAAGAGAAGTGGTGGGTAAATTGACTGAAAGTATGGAAGGAGAAACTAAGGAGCACTTGGTGAATAAACAAGTGGCCTCAAATCGTCGCTGTGTAAATCAAGCTTCACCAGAGCTTGAGGACATTTTTAAGCAGTATACAAGTGAAGAGGTGGAAGCTCTGATACAAAGGTGTGTTTCTTTGCTACGAAAGAGTAAGCTGAAAGAAGATTTAGAGAAAGTTGACATTTATACTAAAATGTATGAGGCAGGTTTCATTGATATATTCATTTATGCTCAAACAATGATGAAATTGTATTTGGAGAATGTCGAGGTTAGCACAATCAAGTCGAATGGGATAAACGCATTAGAACTCAAGGCAGCGGCGCTGTTAAATAACGTCGAGATAAAAGAATCGACTGACAAGGGAATCCCTCGGACATGTATGCCACAGATTTCCACCAAATTGAAATATGTTACTCATCTAAAGCTACGATAGATGCTTGCAAAATAAGAGAGTGCGAAATTGTTTCTTTTTCAAAATAAACCGCGAAAACGAAATAATTTCAGCATACATAGGCATACAAAGACTCCATTGTTAATGCAGATCGGCTATGTGGGGTTCCCTTGTGAGTGGACGGTCGACAGGAAGGTGACGGCGTTACGAAAAGGTGAACGGATCCAGGTTCACGACATTTTGAAAAATAAGATATGCTACAGACCCATAGAAATGTTTATCGAACAAAAAATGTTAAAACAATGGACTATGTTTTATCAGGGACATGAAAGCAAAGCTTTGGGTAAAAACACAGCGAGAGAAAAAGTACGAAAGTGTGATGCTAAGAAAGAAAGGGGGCAAACAAATAAAACGGTTTCAACAGCGCTTCCAGTGATTAAAGAAAATAAAAAAAGTTCCATTCTATTATGCGCAATAGCATTAATATTAAACGTCCACATTAGGAGCAACGGGCTTTATAGCGACATGACTGCTCGATACTCATAACTGCGGTATAAGTCTATGTGGATAATAGCAATGGCACCAAATGTCTTTTTAGGACTAATAAAACGCTTCCATTCAATAATGCGCAATAGCATTAATAATATAACTTCGAAACTAGGAGCAACGGGCCTTAGTGTGAAATAACTGCCCAATATGCATAACTGCGGTATAAATGAATCTTACTGCAACAAGACTCCCAACTGTCTCCTAAGAATTATAAAATACTTGGATCCCAATCCAATATGCAGTATGACAGAACAAACTCCTGGGTGCAATAACCTTCCTTAATGCGAATGACGCTGACTCTGACAACGATCGCTCAATCTTTCATGTTCGATTCTTCTTCAGAGCTCGAAACGATGAGGATGACGCTACCGGCGATGACGTCACTCTATCGGGCTCTTCTCTCTCGCGAGCGGAATATTGCCCTGACAAGTAATCAGTAATTTTTCATTTGTTGGAAACAATGAAGGTCACATTGTTGCTCGGACTAAGATTATCAGGTGACTTTTGAGTTTCAGGGCCTGTATCTCTCATAGGCCTCGCGCAACGCTTAAAAGAGACAAACCGTCGATATTACTTGCATTGAAGACCAGGAGTGAAATTAGGCAAGTTAGTTGAGAGCCAACAGAACACTAGCTATGTTGTAAAGAAGAATGCGAAATGACATGAAACTGTGATGCAACCCAGCCGTTATCAAAGCGACCTTAGTGTTACACTACCAACCCGCGGGGCTGGGCACATCAAGAGTTCAAGGCATCGTATCGGGGCATCGCATTGACATAATGGAAATAAGACAAAAAGCGTAAATGCAATCGCAAAGACTTTATTTCCCACAAATCGTTTGCACTAATACGGAATCATTAACTAAATCCGCAACCAATCACACAAACTCAAACATATACACAAGGGGCCCCCTTAGCTAATACAAATCCTAACTTATTTACATGACTATAACATGATTATTTTGTCTGAACATCATCTCCGTTATCAAACTGTCCTTGCAGGCGATTTCAATGTAGACTTTAATTCACCCTAGTCTAACATTCATTATATCTTGGATCCAGTTACCCGTGCAGGACTTCTGCCTTCGTTTTCGGCTCATACGCATTTTTCTGTCTTCCATCAGAAATACTCAACTATTGATGCTAGTTTTGCCTCATCTTTGCCTGTTTATAGTTCCGTACTGGATCTGCACATAACTGATCATTTTCCATTTATGGTTGTATATAGTTTTTGTTATTCTAATATTAATACTCGTTCGGTCAATCGTAAGCGTTTGATCTCCAGTTATCGTGTGGCTATGCTCGAGTCCTACTTTACCCTTACAGATTGGCAAAGCTTATTAACCAATATTCGCGATGCTAATTCTATGGCTGATGTGTTTCTAAATCATGGTCGTTTGGGGTTCGATCGATATTTACCATATTATACGGCCTTGAATTATCCTAAATCTAGAGTACATCTTAGGACATACTCTTCCTCAGTGTCTACGAAATTAAATACCGGCGCCAAATACTCACCGAGCGGTGTTACCGTTTGTGTCTATACCTTTTCGATTTATGATTTAAAGTGATTTATGTCAGCCGTGGATTTCATCGATTCTTCCACGTCTGGAATTCTTTAGTGCTATCTCTACAGCATGGTGTTATAATTTAAAGGTGCTTCAGACGAATTACATATCTTATTAGTGTACAATAAGTGTTCGTCGGAATATATTCAATAATTGATAATTTTTGAATTACCTATTTACCGACCTTTGAATTTTACCGAAAAAATTACAACGGGCCTATATCCAGTGTTAATACTTGTGCTACAGCAATTGTGTGGCAAAGTGTTATGTGCGATGGCCTGTGTTCATTTACTTGATTTATTTATCTGCCTTATCTTTAAGCAATTGAATTAATTAGCTTAAGCCTTAGTTAGATAAGCAATACCATTTTTATTTATTCTTTATTTATTTAATAAAATTTGAACTTTTACAACTTTTATCCGACCTCCATCATATTATGCGTATTATTTACTTCCACTGCCACCCATTACAATTTACCTAATTAACATATGACAAGAGGCGGTGCGTGGTCGCAGAGCAAGCTACGTTCCACTGACAACAGTGTTTCGATCGTTGGTCGCAGAGCACGTACGTTCCACTGCCTACAGGGTTTTGTGTCGCCAGTGAGCAGTGAGGTGATTTATGTGTACCGTGGTGCCAGAGCAGTACGATCTACGATTATTACTTGTTTGCCTAGTGAAGTCTGCCTGTGATAGCAGCATAAATGAGATCACCGACCATTAAGTGTAAAATATTGTTATTTTTTTTTTGGTGGCTTCTGGGCGTGTGTCTTTCGCCAAGGGTGCTTTTTCAAGACAAAGTGCTAAGTGTTTGGGGTGTCTACTGATTCTGCATCATAAATTACAGTGGTGTGATAGAATACAGTGCTTCACGTGTAGTGAAATCATTTGTGCCTCTCTCTATTCCTATTATTGGAAAAAAAAAGGGAAATATAAAAGAAAATTTTTTTTTTTGGGTCGTTGTGTGATTGCTTACATAACAAAGTGATATTGTTTCAACTAAATCGGATATTTTTAATTGGTGTTCCAAGAGTGCTACGTAGAAGTGCGTTTGGTGTTTAATTTCTGTGGCTTTCAGTGAAGTGCTTCGTTTTCGCAGTGTTGGAGTCGGTGCGAACAAAGTACTTCAGTTCAGTGGTGTTGTGTGTGTATTTCCCATCGAGGAAGTGCGTCTTTGTGCGTCTTATGTACCGCCGGCGTGAATTGGATGTGTCAGCATCGATGGCAAGCAAAATGGAAGTCACACGCATTTCTGAATTAAAGAAGTTAAAGTTCCAAAACGTAGGCATTGATGTTTACAACAGCAATTACTTAAAGTTAGCTAATCAACATTGCCCCTATCAGATAAGGAAAAGACAAGGTTGTATCTGAATTCTTTCTCACAAATGATGGTAGAATGTTTGGAAGAATACGATCCAAGGACTTTGGAGGAGGCCATGATTATCGCTGCATCCATGTTGCAGCCAGATGAAAGGACATCTTCGGTTGAATGGGCTGAGAAAGCTGACTTTAATGATTTAAATCGACAAAACGGCATCTTAGCTATGACTGTTGCCACTGGAGGGCAGAGTGACCAGTACTCACAAAACCGTAAAGTTAAAAAGAAAAAGAAGAGACTGAAACTAAAAGTAAAGAGCGGCAATACGCCTTGTAAAAAGAGCATTTATTTTATAGAAGCTCCAATAATATATGTGCCAGAAAGTAGTGCGGATAATTCAGAGTTACAATATACTGATAAGACTGAGCCAGAGATGAGATTAACTCAATATATTATGGTGCCAGAATACTCGAGTAAGGAGGCAGTACAAGAACTAATTAGTGTGGAGCCTCCCTGCGAGGGCACGTTTAGTGAATCTGAACAGGCTTGTATCGACCACATCTTTAAATTCGGAAACAACGCTGAAGTGGACAAACTTAAGGGACTTATGGATCTGATAAGATCCGGATTTATAAATAGAGAACTCTTTGATGCTTGTGTAGCCGAATTGAGCCAAGGCTGGTTAAATGACAATTCTCCTGTTCCTCTTCAGCGAAGTACAAGTAAGGAAATGTTGGAGAAGGCAAATGATAATATTTCATTGTCGCCAAATCTGGAAGCTGATCTGTTCCAAAGGTTGGTCCCTCTCCAAAGATTAATTAAATACGACTACAGAGCTCGACCTATGGAAGAATTTATGCCCTCAAAAATGATAATTTGGACATTTATTAAAGGAAGTTTGATGGACGTACTACCACAGGGGAAGACGTTCAAAGAAAAGAAAACGGAGAGTCATCAAAAGCATATGGTAATAGGAGACGATCGTCTTCTACCATAAGTGGAAACTGCCTTCGATTGGATCAGCGGGAGAGTTGTGATAACTCCCTTTATCCAGCTGATCTGCAAAAAGCTATTGCAGGAGTATTGGGTCGTATTGAGGAAACCCTATCTAAAATTGAAGAATCATTGGAGGGTTTCTCCTCAAGACAGGTAATACATCAGAGGCACAGGCGGAAGAGAAAGAGATGATATCAGAGGCACAGGCAAAAAAGAAATGCATCTCAACAGAGAGCAGTTAAATCGCACGATGCTCGCTGTCGTTATTGCAAGGGTCATGTTCCCAGCAACAAAAATCCACAAGTTAATAATAAGAAATGTAAGCAATTTCAAGGCTATCTCGGAAGTGTTGAAAGGAAGCACCAGAATATCATTAACACTCAGAAAGCGTATCGTCACAACTTGAAGGCATGGAAAAACACACAAAGCATTGAGGGAAGGAATAGACGTGTTAAAATGGATTCATGTAAGAATGAACAAATGCCTGAAAGAACTGGACATGTTATAACTTCGATAAATGCTCTTCACTCCCAAAATATACAGCATAGCTACAAATACAGAAGCAGACATTTTGCTGGCAGAAAGAGGTATCGAAATAACCAGGAAGAAAGCCGGAACCACTGAAGAGAGACCGTTGAATTAAATAATATTAATACACAGGAGTACTCCCAAGCCAAACTCGGCAAGAAAGTGGCTTCGACATCGGCTTCCCCTGGTAAGACCAGCGTTAACAACATCAATTCGCAGGAGTTTCTGCGTTCGGACGTGGCGAGTATGTCACGAAATTCAAATGCCACCTTGAATTCCAATGACACAAAGATCCGTCTCCATACTCGCTACTTCTATGGTGCGAAGTAGAAGAGGAAACGTCAGGAGGACCGTCATCATCCTGTCAATACGCAGGAGACCAATCCAGATCAACGGCGGGAGTTACGTAATCTGGAGGAGAAAACACGAGATCGAGGTCTTTGTAATGGAGAGGGTGGAGTGGAAAGAGGGAAGAAAAATGTCTTACCGCATGAATCCCCGGGACGAGCGACAGCGAATGTCCGAATGCTATCGGCTATAAGTCGGGATGTGGATATACAAACGATAGGGATTATCAACTCTCCAGAGTCTGTAGGAAAGAACGGGGCAAGAGAGGAAGAGTGTTCCGTCGCTGAGGCCGATGTCATTACGACGTACTTGGA
Organism: Rhysida immarginata; assembly: GCA_023313115.1. NCBI lineage: Eukaryota > Metazoa > Arthropoda > Chilopoda > Scolopendromorpha > Scolopendridae > Rhysida > Rhysida immarginata. The sequence continues at coordinate 112,625 of JAHWFO010039271.1, read as the reverse complement.
GAATTGTCAACGTGGCGAGATAAGTCAAGCTCAATTTTTCCATGCAGAGAACGAACTGTCACGTTTTCCAGTACTGTGCCGTTTTCCAGTACTGGAATTATAATTCAGCCACTAACTTTATTATTCAAGCCCTAATCCAGGCTTTGACAAGTGGGAAAACGGCAGTGCAAACTTTCCATGAACTGAGAAGTTATCAAATACGATATTACTCAACGATAAAAGGACTGTGGCCGTACGGGTTGGAGGCATACCTTAGCTAAGAAGTGGGTTTTGTGCTAATCGAAAACTGATCCGTAGTGGGTTCTAAAACTGAACTGACTTTGTTTTAATTTAATGGATTTGCTCTCAGTTTGCCGACTATATTCGTAGCACGCCTAGAATAGGTGACAAGCAATGCGTATTCTCGAATAGTTACTTATCTCCATTTATTTATGCTCTTCCTCAGTGTCTACGAAATTAAATACCGGCGCCAAATACTCACCGAGCAGTGTTACCGTTTGTGTCTATACCTTCTCGATTTATGATTTAAAATGATTTATGTCAGCCGTGGATTTCATCGATTCTTCCACATCTGGAATTCTTTAGTGCTACCTCTACAGCATGGTGTTATAATTTAAAGGTGCTTCAGACGAATTACATATCTTATTAATGTAGAATAAGTGTTCGTCAGAATATATTCAATAATTGATAATTGGTAAACCTATTTACCGACCTTTGAATTTTCCCGAAAAAATTACATCGGGCCTATATCCAGTGTTAATACTTGTGCTACAGCAATTGTGTGGCAAAATGTTATGTGCGATGGCCTGTGTTCATTTACTTGATTTATTTATCTGCCTTATCTTTAAGCAATTGAATTAATTAGCTTAAGCCTTAGTTAGATAAGCAATACCATTTTTATTTATTCTTTATTTATTTAATAAAATTTAAAACTTATACAACTTTTATCCAACCTCCGTCATATTATTTACTTCCACTGCCACCCTTTACAATTTACCTAATTTACATATGACACTATACTCTGTCCAACGAAAGTTGGAGTGGGCGTGTCCAGTTAAACTTCCTATTTCAATTGTTAGACATTGTTGGTTTTACATTGGCAACAATGTCTAATAATTGAAATAGGAAGTTTAACTGGACACGTCCACTCCAACTTTCGTTGGGGAGAGTTTAACTTTTACGACTCCTGATCCACCTCCATTCCTATGGGCTCGAGACGACATGTGAACACACGCGCGGAAAATGTCTGAACAATTGTTAATCCTCAGTATAAGAATACTGACTAACTAATAAGCGAGTTTTATTAGGCAGAAACAGCAACTAATTACGGGATAACAATGAAAAGATTTATTAGATAAACGTTTGACACAAAGGAAAGACATTATACATCAATGTATATCAATGTTATTGAATTTATTTCCCAGCAACGATCGGACTTCAACCAAAACCCGACTGGAAAACATATAAAAAACTATTATAAATAATTATTACACCGGAGTAACCGTGATCGTCTCCTAGAGAAATAACGCATTAAATTTTAAGTTAAGGCGGAGAAATAAACAATTGATTAACGTTGCTACGTTATACGGAGGGTTGATTCAGATAAAATGAGACGACTTTGCCGTTCTGTTACGATGGTGTAATACCATGGCGCCACCATCGCTTGTATTCGATGTGAGAGCCACGTTGTTGGACTATCGCCCGGCGCCGTAATTTCCACTGAAATAGGCTGAGTTTGAGAGACTCCAGGGGAAGTTCGTTCCACACCTGCTGACACACTTTCCATAGCCCATCAACGGTTCTTGGTCGGCGACTTCCGAGCCGTCGTTTCAGGGGACCAAAACCACAGAAATCCATCGGTGATGTGTCAGGAGATTTTACAGGCACATGAGAAAAGGGAATAACTCGTATGCCCGTCTCCTGTTCCATCTTCCTGTAGTAAGCCACAGATGATTTGGCAGTGTTCAATTGTGTTCAGTCACTCAGTTGTGTGACCGCGCGCTTTATGACGTCGCTCCAGTCCAAGATTGTCATGAATTATTCTGGAGACTGTTGCCTGTGAAATACCTTTCCTTTGGGCTAGACTTCTCTATGTGGGGGGATTTTCTTTCAGCATTTCAGACCGGATTTCTCGCACCACCTGAGCTGGGCGTGTTGGCTGGGGCTTGTTTCTGCTCTGCTTCTCTGCTCGTCCACGTTCATTAGATGGTCGCAATTTGTTCTTTTTGATTATTCGACCCACAGTAGCTTTGGATACCACAATACCATTTCGTTTGCATAATTCCACAATGCACGAAAGACTGAAGTTAGCGTCGAAAAGGCCAAACATATACCCTTCCCAAAAAGCTGTGATTTTGGAAGCCATGTTTCAGCACGAAATGTCCCAAATAACAGCAACAAGTATATACAAAGCTAATCCCCATGAACAGTGGACTAGTCATGCAAATCACATTCCGTCAAGGTCATACGCGGCATTTAAAGTCGTCTCATTTTATCTGAATCAACCCTCCGTAAACAGGAACGAAACTTAGCTAAATTCCGTTACCATGATTATTTATGAAATTCGCAGACACGTGACCGTCACTTACCAGCGGTCGAAAATACATATGAATAAGACTAAATTATGCTTACGCCTGGCCAGACTTTAAAATTGTAAACATCACTAGTCCCCATAAGGAAAAAAAAAAAACGATTTGCCGCGCTAAGTTCGGCTCAGAAAACACAACACACAAAAATCCTGTCGTGTGATTCCTTTCATTTTCATTTGGAGGGGGACCACAGTAATCTCCATAATTACCATGGGCAACGGTTTAGAAAAAGAAGCACAATAAAAGAATGGGCAATCATTACCAAAGCCGCGGATCGGCAGCCAGCTGCTAAATCCACTTATTGCGAACAACCAGGAACAACAGGAAGCCAAAGACGGGAGACCGATTGGGTAAACAAACAACGGGAGACCGTTCCCGCCTTTGTTCGGCATCGGCCGACTACCTCTCAAGATGGACGAAGGAAGCAGTCGCAGTATCGATATTATTAAAAAGAAAGCAAAAAGGGGTAAAAAAAAGAAATATTGAGTGCACCTCCTATTACAAGAATGTCGAAATAAAGGCATGTTCAAAATCTTTTCGTTCTTCTCTTTTTATTTCTAGGATAAAACTCTCCGTATCGAATCCATAGGGTTTTTAATAGGAAAAGTTTTTTGACAGGAGACAAAAAGGAAGTGACAAGGCCCAAAAAACAGCGAGGAATCACATAATATGCTATTTTGGGATCTGGTTAATAATTCAAAATGCTCTTCTGGGACATATTTTCATACATATTTGATCGTGATAAATCAAGGTGCGGGATTTCAGAAATGCGGAACTTTTTGTGAAGACACGCCGTTCGTCTCGTCCTCGGGCCGGCCGTGAATGTTTATTTCACAGATATAAACAAAAAACGCGATCGGGAAGGGGTGGTTGCTCGCTTAGTGCGTAGACGGCAATAGTAATAAGCCATCCCAGCAGTTGCCCAACTTTCCAGTCGCCGAATGCGTTGCTCTTGATTTTCTGGCCTCCGTAAACTGACAGGTTGCCGAAACCAAGTGCGTAAACGATAACTGCTCTAGTTATATCTCGAGGTTGCCAGCAATCAGTCGCTAGTGCGTAAGAGGCCTAAACGTTTGTGAATGTTTCCAACCGTTTCTTGCTCCGCAGTGAGAAATTCAATGATGACACGCTGCTTGTAGCCATGGATGAAGAAAAGATGGATGGGACACTCCTATGCGTCGAGCGTGAGTTTTTTTTCAGTGGCGCTCTCTGTGGATTTGCGTAGTACTAAACCAAATCTGTCTGGGAAATAAAGAAAAATAGTTTCAGTTTCTGCTTTGCGTAGTACTAAACCGAAACTTCACCACCATCGTTTCGATTTGCGTAGTACTAGAAATTTTTTAAAAAAGAAATTCATATATTAAGTGTCTTTTTAAGATAAAAGTGTGCTTAGCAAGTTTTTTTATATTTTTTATTTTATTGTTTTTAGTCTATTTTTAATTTTATTAATCAATCTAAGCAGATGATTATATTTAGTACTACGTAAAGCTCCAGATGTCGCCCCAAAATCAAACTCACTGGGGACGGCAATGGAGTGTCCCATCCATCTTTTCTTCATCCATGTTGTAACGTACATCACTTACAGACGCCATGTTTGTCCATTGCTGTATGTACGCTATGTGTCGGAAGAAACGGAAACTTTGCGCGCACACTCCGAAAACTTCAGAGAATGCATATCTCAAGCTTCGCATTCGTACCATTGTTGGGGACGGAGAAAAAAATTGTGGTGCATTACTTTCTGGGCTACCTTCGTAATTTATGTAAATATCTGTACATACGTGTAAAGTTAAGTAAATATGGCTATATAAATCTGTATGTAGCTGTAAAAAATATATAAAACCGTATGCTTGTAAAAATGTGTAAATACCTGTATACGCGTATAGTAAGCATTCCATTAATGAGTCTTAAATCTTGTACAATCGAGTCAATTGACCCGAGAATGGCGACTCGGCAATTCGGGTCAAAGAACTCTTACTGACGTGTCCAAAGGCTCTGTTTAAGAGGTCGTAATGGAAGAATCATATGACCCGCATATTGCTGTGAGTGTAGATAGGAGCAGGCAAGGGTATCCATGTAGGTCACGTTCCATATTAGCATCCTCCTTGACTTTCAGGAGCAGAGGGTCACCCCGTCAGGGCGTTTGCCATCGCTTTGGGACAGACCATTGGGTTCCAGTGGCGATGGAATGCCTGCGATGGTGAGGGTACAGTGTATCATGTCATTTAGACAATTATGGCAGTTTCTACGACCAAAACTGTCACAGCTAAGAGGGTGGAGGGCTAGTTCGTCAATGGTTGCACCGCAGCGGCAAAGATGTGGAAAACATAGACGACATAGACGTGTGCCTAAGCGGAGGCCGACTGCGATACCTAAGGCAGGGGAAGGGAGGGCATGTAGCCAACTCCCAGATTCACTGGTGCTTATAGCATGTAGGCGTACGATTGAAATAGCATCAGATGCTTCGGTGAAAAGAGAATTTTGTGTGTGCGCATCGTGGAGGGCCAGCGAAACTCGTTGCTTGCGGAGATCGGAGGCTGGGAGTGGTATATCGTCCTGCATCCATAGTGATTCTGCTTCGGCAACATGATATTAGGTGGTAAGACAGCGTTTGCAAGAATGGAAGAGACAAGGTCGCTGGCTGAGTATGAAGAAGCCAGGAAAGCTGGGAGCAAGCATACTTTAGTCAGGCGGACACCAAGAACCCCCATTTTGATGGGAAGTGTGGCTTGCTTCCAGGAGGTGGTTGCATAGGCCTATGGACTGGAGATCAAACATGGAATCGAGGTCCTGAAGATGCGTCTTGCATTTCCAGGATTGGGAGGAACGCAAGATATAGGTAAGACCAAATAAACTACGGGAGTGTTTGATTGCGTAAAAATACAATAATTTTTGTTTACGTGATTGGTTAAAAACCTATAAACTTATCACATAATACATTAAAATTTATTTAAATGATTTGTTTATTGAAAGATTCTGCCTTATTTGACAAATAAGACAGTCAATTTGCTTGTTAACATTTTGTTTCGTTTGGGTTTTAAAATAATTGTCATCAGTGTGGGATTTTAAGTATTATATATTATTCATAAGATTTTTTTCCTTACCATCGAATCTTTATGGACTAAATTAGTTTTTATCCGTTTAGTGTTTTTATAAGATTTATAAGTTGCTGCTTCATTTTGTTTGTTTATCTCTTCCGTGGTGGAAACACATAAAATGAAAATTTAGAAATAAAATTGGTTAACGAAAGAATATTCTTTTGTGCCAAAATAAAAAGAAACTTATCTAATATATTTAGCCAGGTATGGATGAAAGTTTTCATCCATACCTGATTTAGCCCTATTTTAACCATTAGTCTTGTTTTTAAAATCATTAATTAAAGTTACACATAGGGCGCCGAAATCATGTTAGAAATAGAGATCCTGTATGTATCAGAGATACGACAACTGAGAAGTCGAAAACGATTGGTTAGAACTGACATGTGACTTATGGACGCCATTATGTGCTAGCCATGCTAGCAAATGCCTTGAAATGCCGATACTTGTATCATGCTATACAACAGTATTTAGACATCGCCAGCTGTAATTTTTTTCCGAATTAAAAAACATTTATAAAACTAAAGGCATAATGCCTAATTGTGTTGCAGTAGGTTGTTCGACAGCGGAAATGAGTGACGCCGAATTTGGGCAGCGAAAGTTAAATGTGAACTTAATGGTAAACTTTGGATTCCAGCACGTGAATCCAATCATGTTTTATGCAAGGTAAATATATTCGTTTGTTATTATCGGTTCAATATTTAATTCAATAAATTTTAATTTTTTTATTATATTTATACGGTGGGACAATTGTTGAAAATATACTCATCCCCGTATTCATAATGAGCGCTCATGCTCTTGCTTAAGACCATTGTTGAATACAACTTCCATATTATTAGGACCAATAGGTACTTACATTTTCACAATGTGCGTCCGTCCGTCCGTCTGTCTCTCTGTTGGTGCTCTAGCGTTCGAACGGTTCCGAATTTTCGATTTCCGTTTTCGCCATTCGACAACTTAGGGAAAACGAAAGAGTGAGTTCGTTGGTGGAAGAAATCGATGAACTACTTCCGGCTCAAAAGGTCACAAATAATATAGGGGACCACGTTTTTCACTATACAGTTCCATGCATAAAAGGCCTATGCACTGATCAATGCTGTTCTCTCTTTGGCATTCCATAGCTAAACCAGAGAAGAGGCTTGTGAATTAAGTGAAGACAGGTGATGTTCTTCCTTGATGATCAATATCACTCAAAACTGGTTCAAGCGTCTGTGGTTTAGTGGTACCATTATGGTCCACTGGAAACTGTCAATGCTAAGATATGGCATGCATTATATTAAATAGCTTGGAATAACATATTATGGTTGAATATTAACCTAAAATTAATGATAGTCGAAATAGGTTCAATGGTATGTGGTTTCATGGAACCATTATGATTCAGTGGAAACTTTCAAAGCATTTCAAAGATTTGGCATACAATATATCAAACAACTTGGAATGACGTGTCATGAATGAATTTAACGTAAAATTAATGATAGTCGAAATTGGTTCAATTGTATGTGGTTTAATGGAACCATTATGGTTCATTGGATGCTAAGATATGGCAACCTCTCATTTCACTTGCAATGCTAAGATATGGCATCTAATATATCAAACACCTTGGAATGACGTGCCATCAATGAATATAACGTAAGATTAATGATAGTCGAAATTGGTTCCATGACGCGTGTTTTAATGATACCATTATTGAACCATTGGAAACTTTCAGTGCTAACAGTAAGATATGGCATGTAATTACTTACGCCTTATATTATCAATAGTTAATTTGTGTTAGGTAAATTTAACAATAGCTAGTAGCTAATCATTCGCTTCAATAGTACATGGTTACGTAGAAAAGCGTTAGCAATTGTTTATGAAGATAGAATTGGCAACGTTTCCTTCCCGGATTATTGGAAGATGTGATACCACCCCCTCCCCCTCTCCCACTCTTCTGACAATCGTCTATCTTATTATTTTTTTCATAATGTGGAAGACCTCTTTGGGTTATTCAGGCTTCTTGCCTATTTCAGTGTATTTCATGTGGTGTTTATTCCGGAAGGGTGAGACTCGTGTAAACACTGCTTACGTCTTGCCTGAACAAATGTACAATTCACTGCTCGATTGTCGATTGTCCACTTGCTATATAACGTCCCCTCCAATGACTCTGCTGCCGCTAAGAAAGGGTCCTTCGAAAGGGTCCAACTGGGTTAGACCTTCGAGCATAAAAAACCCTTCTATTTTTATGCTCGAAGGGTTAGACAATACATTCTATCTGTCATTGTGGCAATCTTTCATTGATGATAGTCCTGAATTACCGCCATATCGAATGCAGTACGATAACTATTATTAGGCTATGATACAGTAATACCGTCTAGCTACATCACAGAGAAGAACCCCCTCACGTTCACTCTGTTCAACTCTCTCATTCTCTTGTGGGTTTTTTTAGCATTAGCCCCCCCCCCTCCCCCATTTGGTTTTCACAGGATGCTCGATCCATGAAAGTAGTATAGTGGCTAGAAGAAAGATCCTTATTTCTACCTCCATGGCTCGATCACGTGTTTCAACAATGGGTGGTCAGCTGATTCAGCTATCAGATTTAAGCTTCTTAAGAAAATTGAAGGGAAAAAATTATTTAACGAAATGAAATCTCCTCCCGCTCCCTTTTCTCTCAATTTCTTACTTTTTTTAAATGAAAAGTTATTTCTAACAATAAAATTTCAGATAAAATCCTTTTTTTAAATTTTTATTGCTTATAATAACTGAAGAAAAAAAAAGGACAGGCACTTAAGATAGGGTGACCAGATGTCCTGCATTTTGCAGGACAGTCCTGCTTTTTTATGTTTTGTCCTGCAAACTGCTTTACCTACTGAAAAATATGAGAATGTTCTTCTTTTTATATTTGTCCTGCATTCCGTAAGGATCATCATAAAAATGTTTAAGAATAAACATTCTGGTTTAAATAAAATAGATTTATTTTACATCTTTTACAATAGATTTATTTTTTATATACGTTAAGTAAAATTTATCATTTTCAATAACGTGTTTACATTGAATTTTAGAAAATACACCATTTAGTTCATCGCGATACCGCTTTTGCAAGAAATTTCTAAAATAGTGATCCTGATTGCAATTATGTCCTGCATATTTTCTTTCAAAATCTGGTCACCCTAACTTAAGAGGATAGACTCGAACCCGCAAGTTTCCCTACTGCAGGCAAGTGCCTTAATCAATTACGGTGAAATTAGTGCAAATTCTTTAGGTATACACTATATGATCAAAAATATCCGGACACCCCTCACAGATCATCGATTGGCCCAATGTCACATGATAATGACTTGCACATCATTTAAATACCTTCCCACACCTTCAGACACAACTCTGCTTGGACATTGGCAAGAATGGGTCGTTCGGCAGAGCTCAATGAGTTCCAACGTGGAACCGTCGTTGGATGTCACCTATGCGGCAAGTCCGTGCGTGACATTTCCAGCCTTCTTCAGATACCCAAGTCAACAGTAGGCGATGTCATTATGAAATGGAAGACCCGGGGATCAACAACAGTTCAACAACGAACCGGTAGACCCAAGAAACTGACGGACAGAGACCGTCGAGTGCTTCGTCGTGTCACCCGCAGCAACCGGAAGTCGTCGGCGAAAAAAATTGCCACAGAGTTTCGAAACGCCTCTGCAAATGATGCCAGTACCATGACAATTCGTCGGGAACTGCACACGATGGGATTCCATGGCCGTGCTGCTGCCCACAAGCCCCACATCAGCAGGGTCAACGCCAAGCGAGGTCTGGAGTGGTGCAAAGCCCACAGAAACTGGACAATGGACCAATGGAAACGTGTAATGTAGACAGACGAATCTCGCTACACACTCTGGCAATCCGATGGACGAGTTTGGGTTTGGCGCATACCTGGAGAACGCTTCTTACCTGAGTGCACAGAGTCCACAGTCAAGTTCGGAGGAGGAGGAGTCATGGTGTGGGGCTCATTTTCATGGTACGGACTGGGCCAGCTCGTTCCTGTGCAAGGAATCATGAACTCCGACCGTTATCTGAATGTTTTGGACAACTGTGCACTTCCAACGTTGTGGCAATTTTTCGGAAACGGGCCATTTCTCTACCAACACGACAATGCTCCGTGCCTCAAAGCGAGGCGTGTACAGCAGTGGTTTGCGGACTCAGGGGTCGAAGAAATGGGTTGGCCGGCACAAAGTCCCGACCTCAATCCTATAGAGAGTCTGTGGGATGAATTGGAAAGACGCTTGCGGGCCAGATCACATCGGCCAACTTCTGTACCTGAACTGATTCTCGCTCTTCGGGAGGAATGGAGGAACATTCCGGAAAGTACCTACCAACATTTGGTGGAAAGTCTTCCCCGAAGGGTGGAAGCTGTGATTCGGGCAAAGGGATGTGCAACGCCCTATTGATTTCCATGAAATCGTGGCTAGAGCGCAAACGTGCATGTGTCCGGATATTTGTGATCATGTAGTGTATAAGCAGGGAAGACGGAGGAGCTGATATAAGCTGAATCCTTGACGTCGCTTTTTGTTAGGTTTTCTTTTGATGTCGCTTTTTTAAAAAACGAAGGCGTGTTAACTTAAACCCTTTTACATGAGTTACTTTTAGATGGCCCCAACCTTTATGTTTAACCCTATCGAAATCTGTGGAAGGTGTTTGTGTCCTCCCCATGTAAGTGGCGTTAACGCCATAATATAATTAAAAAAAGATTTGTAATTTGTTCAGTTGTACCTGCTGAAGTGCAGGCTGCAATTAGTACCTCTTCATCAGTAAAAATGTAAGATGTTTAACAGTCTATATCACCATTAACATATTCCACGTAGTCTTAAAACGCACGTAGTGAAAACCTTTCCTTAGGTGACAGAATAGAGGAAGAGTGACAAAACCGAATTTCATGGGGATCGCGATGTAGGGTCACAGAACCGAGATAGTGACAATTTAGAGAGTGATAAAATCGAGGTTCGACTGTACATCGCTAAATAATTATAATAACAAGGTAGAATTCAGGTTTTACTAATTGGTTTCATACAATTTTAAATGAATTTCATACAATTTTAAATAGATTTAATACGATTTTAAATGAATTTAATACGATTTTAAATAAATGTAATATGTGTAAATAAAGTTTAATTACTAAATACTCTAAAAATAATTTTTAAATTTATTACTAAAACTATTTTTAAATTTTTATAAATGTTATAAATTTATATTACTGTCCACCTAGCGATAATTTATAAGACTATTTTACCTTACTGTAAAAATGCTTCACCTATGGACAAACATTTCCAAAGCAGACGATTGCAAAATTAGTAAAGTTTCTCGTTTGTAAAATCGGATGAAATAGATGAAAATATGAATGCACAGAAAATATCAGTACATTTAAGCAACGGCGGGTTTATTTGTGATTCCAATTCCACTGGAGAATATTGCGAAAATGAATTAAATGTTTGAAATAATTCAAATGTTGAAACCAGTCAACTCCTAACGTAATTCAAGCCACTACATCTAAAAAAAAACAAACGCGGCCAGTACATTTAAAATCGTATTAAATTCATTTAAAATTGTATTAAATTCATTTTAAAATGTATTAAATCTATTTAAAATCGTATTAGATCTATTTAAAATTGTATGAAATTCATTTAAAACTGTATGAAATCTGTAAAACCTGTAAAATCCAAAGAAAGGAAATGCATGTTATTAGCTACAGCTTGCATACGTTGTGGTAGCATGTTATTACCTCAACAGTTATGGCTGACGCTAGTTGTGGTAACTAGCGCTGATGACCTGTTAATTTCCACTCTATAAGTATATATAGAGCTTAAGTTAGAAACCCCCATTGCAATGAAATATTTTGAAAATTTACAATTCTAGGTTCATTTTAGCACAATAGAGATCGCCACTTGATACAAAGTACTTTTAAATCAAATATTTCGCCATCTGTTGCCAATATTATCATTTTGGCGTCTCGATTACCTCATCCTTTCTCTTTCTCTTTTTTCTGATGCCGGCAAGCGGTGCTCACACAGTTGGATGAGTGAATTGATTATTTATATGTACAGTTTTTAATTTATTAATTAATATATTCACTGTTGTTGTCGAAAAATGAGACTTATCATCGATCCTACAAATTATTTATGTTTAAAACCGATCGTTGCCAAAGAAGTCGTGAATTTCGACTGTGAAATTTCAACTCGTCAACAGAAAGGCATGTGTTGCTCTCCATCTATTTAATATACCATATTGATAAAGAGAAATTATTATAGTTTTGGTGCACTTTATTAATTACATAAATATAAGTGTTTAAAGTTCCTATTCTTAATATTTAAGTTTAAGGCTGCAATAGCTGGTTTTATAAGGTAAAATTCTCTTGATAAGAATATTTGGTAAACCGAATATTTTATATTTCACAAATCTTACCGCAGATTGCTTGCTTGCTTGTGCTACTTGATGAACGATCATAACCTACAACGGTGCTATATCGTTGTAGGCTATGCAACCTTGTAATTTCTTTAATATACCAATTATGAAAGTTTTTTTGGATTTACTGAAATTTACAGTCAAGAAATAAGCTGTTATGAAGTTAAGAAGGTTCACCAAAAACTGTGGAAAGAGAAAACACTTTTCCACAAGAATTATTTAATATACTTATGTATATTTCGATGAGTAAGTCATCTTCATCGGCGTAATACAGATACAGGCGATCTCCAAACATTCAAGGAGATTGAGCAGTTTAGGCTGATTCATTTTATAGGAATTTTTATCACAATTATGTCCTGTTTTAAGAATATGGTCTGTAAAGCTAGAATTAGTGTAGAATACGATGAATCAGCCTAAAAGCCAATCAATGAATTGCTTAACCAAGACAGGGGCCCGATGGACATCTCAGATTGGCTCACCTTCTAGAAATATCTTTGATAGTCGCAAATTAAGCTTATTGCCCTTTGGTGCTTATAAAAATGACCCCTTCCCTCTTTCTGCATCTGTATTATGCCAATGAAGATGACTTGGTCATCGAAATGTACATACGTATATTAAATAATTCTTGTGGAAAAGTGTTTTCTCCTTTTTATTTAAGCTTTTATGAACTTGATTTTTATGTAAAATTTAATAAACAATAGGTAAAATTTCTTACTCCGTCATCCATAATCCACCACTATTGGAACTTGATGATGGAACTTCACTGTTTTCTCCCAACATCATCTGCAGGTATTTATCTATTCCAAAATATGCATAACTTTTGAATTTTATTTTAATGAGTTTTCATTTTAGTTATATCTTTCAACGGGGACATATGGAAGATGAGAACCCTAAGCTTTGGAATTGGTTAGATTGGGAAAGCACTTCTTTTCAGGTAATATAAAAAAAAAATGATTTATTTATAATTGTTAAAAAAGTAGCCTCAAAAAGCCCTTACGCAATTTTTCTCATGAATTGAACAGCCATCTGTACATGCCATTTTGGTTGGTGCTTATGGTGGAGCCAAACCTGAAGCCCAGGCTCAGGATGTTTTTATCAGCTGCTTACAGAAACTGGATGAAGATTTGTCACAGGATAACTATCTTTTTAAAGTAAATAGAACATTTCAATTTATCCTCCTGTTGTTTTGCTTTTTTGGGCTGTTATCTGTAGTGATACTCTTTCTCAGTTAGTCTTTTAGTTTCTTTCTTTCTTTTTAATTTTTTTCGCATGTTTTATTATAGAACAAACAAGAGTATGCATGTTTTAAAATTAATAATTTAGAATCAATCCCACATCTTTTGGAAAATGTCGGTACCTTCAAAATTTTTATATCTTGTGAAAATACGTTCTTATCTTTTTACGTTCTTTATAAGAAAGTAAAAAAAACTTTCTATCAACAAGAAAGAAAAATTCATAAAATACCAAATACACATTTCAAAGGCCCTTGTCATCATTTACAAAGGCAAACTGGAAATAAGAAATTGGTGAGAAAGCTGCTTTCAGAAACCTTCTTTGGTTCCATGATGGTTAAGTTAGCTTTCATTTATATATCTTAATGGTATCTAGAATAGATCTCAGGCACAAGAAACCTTAAACTGATTAATATGCATTTATTGTAAATATAAATAAAAGGTAACACAGATGGCACTGCAGAGCAATCAGTATGCAAAAATTGTTTCTGGGGAGACTACAACCCCAGACAAGAATTATCCAAACACAATCTACACCACTTTATTTATGATGCTGAGTTTGTTTCTGTTATTTGCAACATGTAAATTAAAAAATTACGTAGTTGTCACTTAACAATTCTCTTATACCAATTACAAAAATTGCATCTTTTCAGTGGTACTTATTGCTTTAAACAAATCAGTGGTTAATTAAACACCACTGAGGAAGCAGTTATTTGAACATTCCAAACTTAGGAAAATATTATTCGAACATTTGACATTATGCAAAATTTTTTACATTTGGAATTTTTCCTTAGGTTGGTTCGCATTTAGTTCAGAGGCGTAACCAGGATTTTACATGGGGAGAGGGGGGGGGGGGGATAAAATGTAGATTAGTTTTTTAGTAGAAACAAAGAAAAACAAATGAACTTAAACAGATCAGGGAAATAAAAGGGAGGTTCATCTGACCCTCTGACCCTTCCCCCCCCTAGTTACGTCCCTGCAGTTTATGGCTATCAAGGAACTGAATTAAGACATTAAAAAAAAAAAAATGATTGGTTTGTTAAATGAAGGCATTACCAAATGTGTTGAATGTGCTATACCAATGGTCAATTATGTATGGGGCGGGGGGAAGACTGCTACCCGTAGCAAATCACACTGGAAAAGGTTGAGAAAGGGGTCTACAAGCTTCAAGAAGACCTTCGTTACAAGTCGTATGTGTTGCAGAGGGGACAGTTCATGTCCGAGACAACCAAGAAGAATCAACTGGATAGGGCCAAGCACCTCCTCAACAAGCTGAAGCATCCGGAGGAACTAGGAATGCTGCTAATTCTTCTCCGATGAAAAAAAAATGCAAGAATAGTGATTTTTTTAGAAAATATGTATAACCGGGTGCTCCAGTGGAAACACCGGAAGTAGCCCTAAAAATGGGACCTCCCAAAATACCGGAAGTAGTCCCAACAGCGAGACTTGCCAAAATACCGGAAGTAGATTTTGCCAGGTAATGCTTGAAATTTAATACAGAACCTGGATAAAAATACAAAGAGAACATATGAAAGTACATTCAACATTTTGTTGGACACGGAACCATAGGGTAACAGAGCTTTTCAATGCTCTGTACCAGAAGTATTAATCACGCGGCTGCGAACGACAGGAAACACGTGATCGTTGCGCACGGCTCTAGAGGAGGGAGGCGTTTAAGTAAAGAAATTTGTTTGTACAGATTAGTATCTATTACTGACTACTGTTTTGAAAAATGGCCGGGCGCAATAAAAAAATGCCGGACGCAACGAAAAATGGCCGGGCGCAGCGCCAGGCTAAAAACGCCTAGAAAAATCACTAAAGAAATGCTAGACCAGAACGTGAACTGCCGAAATGATCGATGGGTGTCCCCCCCCCCCCCCCCCAGAAGTTCCAACTGTCATGTATGCAATTTCCAGGCGCAGTGATGGTTCTTGGCGTCGTGAGCAGTGAAGACAATGTGATGCCTCCACATTTCTTTTGTCAAGATCTCGGGGTCAATGTTGCTGCTTGCACCGATGTGTTGGCAAGAGTTGTGAAGCCTTGGATTACTGCAGTAGCACGTGGTAGGCCGTATGTTTTTCAACAGGACTCTGCTCCAAGTTATAAGGCCCACAGCATCCAAGCTTGGACGACCACGAATCTTTACAACCACATCCCTCCCAGCGTGTGCCCCCCCCCACAGCTCCCCTGATCTCAATCCTTTGGACTATTACGTCTGGGGCGTCATTGAGATGGAGTCCAACAAGCATCCACACAACACTGTTGAAGCTCTCAGGCCAGCTATTATGGAGGCAATGGCAGAAATCCAGAAGACCCACCTCATTGCTGCCTGCGGTTCCAACAGCGTATGGAGGCTGTCATTACGGCGGACGGTAGTTTTATTGAATAACAATATGTATTTTTTAGTTCTTTGTACAAAAATGTAAATTGTATTAAAGGCTCTGTGGTATCTTAAAGTGTCTGCTCCTTTTACCTGTGGACGTCGTTTTTTTTCTCAAATACCTGTCGCACCCTATATATCATCTAAAAGACCAGGAAAAATACACGGAAAAGTGTATGAAAAAGTATTGATGATGTATGATTTTCTAATTCCCTTTGTGAACAGTTTTGAGATGAGTGGATCACTTTTGAAAATGATAATCTACCTTGTCACTGCACTGCAAAAATCAACACTTGCTTACAAAATAAGGCATTAAAAAGACTTCCATGGGCCAGCACAAAACCCAGAATCTGTGATGGAAATTAAAAAAAATTATTAAATTAAAAAAAGAAAACAACAAATAAGGAAGAACTTAAAGCTGCCATCAGGAAATTGGACATGATTATTGCAGAGATTTAGTTCAAACGATGCTAAAACCTGGTGTAATAAAAGCCAAAGGAGTTTTTTTTAATGTTTACATCGAATGAGATTTTTCATGACTTATTTTCTGTATTTGAATAATTGTTTCCTCTGTGGTATTTTAATTGTGATTTGTTTAGACCAGTAAAACTTAATAAAGGAATTTTTTTTATTGTTGGTATTAAGGAACTGTTAGTAACAAGTAGGTAATTTTATGGGTTGCAAATAACAGAAATAACCTAAGCATTCCAAATATTATTTTGCATGATCGAATAATTTTGGCCAGGGTTGTAGCTGTCATCACTGTGGAGGTATGTACTTCAGCTGAGTTCAGTAGAGCATGCATGCTTATCTAGAAATGTTGTCAAAGTGATGTTCTTAGTCCTAAACTATGCACTCAGTAATGTGTATATAATTTTGGATTTGTTCCCATTTCTTGGGCAATTTATCATATTTGTCTATTGGCAGGCTATTGAAAGGAAGTCTTGGACAGTGCCTTATTTTAAGTGGATGGGTGACCTTGTGAAGATTCTGTTGTTGGATCTTTCCCCCACATGAAAGGCATTACCCACTGTTCTAACATTCAATATGGTAATGCACTATTGTATTACTAGAAGGCTGTGATAACTTTCCCTTACAGTTTCCCCATCAGCACCTTCAACATTGATCTGCTACCAATGTTCCAATCTACTAACATAGTTTACTAAGGCTTCAGTTTGATGACATATAGATAAGAACATATGCTCTATTTGCATTGCAGTGGATGCATCAACAGTGATGACAACTAGCACCTCAATCATTCTGGAGTGACATCTGTGTCCTTCTTTTCTCATGGCAATATTGTCATTACTTTAATTACAACTTGGCTACAGTCCTGCTTGGAGATTAATTATGTTAATTAAGAAAGCGTGAGATAGAGTTAGTATTTATTAAATACAAATAAAATATATCAGCTTGTTGATATGGATCAGGTGGTTAGGAAATCCTTTCATGTCAGCTTAAACTTACTTTTCCAATGCTCTTGATCCCCTAGCTGCACGTTAGGATTTTATTTTGGCAGTACTTATCTACGTACACAAATGTGATTACATTTGATTTTCTATGAACTTCCGAAAATCAAGCATTTTTAATTTTTTATCAGCTTTATAGTGATCCACTCATGTTCTGTATATCCCTCTGATCCTGTTAAATAAAGCAATCCAATCCTCTTCCTGTCAGTTTGATAAAGCCAGGAATAAAAGGCAAAATTTGTCAGTACTATCCATGATGTACAGTATTGTAAAGCCACTCTACATCAGCTTTATATTTATAGTTGTACCGCAAGATTTAGAGCCCTGAGTGGAATGCTCGATAAGGGGAGTACGGCTCTTGCTCAAGACCATTGTTGAAACGATGAATTATTTCATATTGTTGGATTTTCTCTGACGCATTTTTCTTCAGAGCAATGATTAAATTTAATTGTTCTTTTACAAGAATTTTATTTTATTAATTTATGTATTTATTTTATTTATTCATTTAGTCTAGTTTATTTAATTAGTTAATTACTCACTTTATTCATTTTATTTTTTGTATTTATTTATCATAGAATTAATGTATTCTTATATTATATTTTTTTATTTATTTATTTTATTTTTAATTATCCACTTCCATCATAATTTTTTCATTTTATTTACACATTAATTTTTATAGCCTTTTCATTGAAATGCCAAATTGTATAATGCATAAACATTACCGCAATGCTGCTTTTGAGACTCGTTCTATGCTTATAAAGAATATAATTCAACTTTGGATTTAAATGTTTTTGGTTCATCTTTGGATTTTATGGTGTCTAACCATTAATAAAAATAGACTTATTAAATTAATCACACAATTAAAAATATTTTTTTGAACTTATCTTATTTTTATCTTAACAAATTAATTTAAAAATAAAACCGTAAATTCGGTATGAAATATTATAATATACGAATCCTTCTTTTAAAAATAACATGAATTTAGCATGATTTTAGAAATATCATATTTAACATAATTTTAAAGTAACTTGCATTCAACATAATCGAAAATTAATAAAACAGTTTTTAATTTTCTAGAATGGGATTTGAATGGATTTTGAGCACTCAGTGTGTGTGATCTTTGTCTTCTTCATCATCCCACCAGTCATCAGAATCCTTAAAAATTCCTGTTTGAATAATTATGCAGTCGAACCTCGATAAGTGAATAGCCTCGAGGTCAGAAGAAAATAGCCACTTATCCGGAGTAAGGGGTTTTCGTTTAAAAAAAGTACACTACTTAGTACTAAACAGTGTATTAAATGATTTAAACGGTGTCTAATGTTTAATTTAACAATATAAAATTATCATTATCACAAAACAAAAGAATATTCCGCTTCTGCATTCGCATTTGTTGATGGATTTTTTTCAACTACTAATCCCACAAGTCTCCTCTCGTGCTTTTTGATTCACCTCATAGAGTAAATTAAGCTAACTAAACTGTATATTTTAGAGAAAATTTGTTTTGCACCGAAAGCTGGGTGTCTTCACAGAAGGATGCTGTGTAATAAATTCCGAATGACAACCGACAATCGAACAGTGTAGCGTATCGGTATTGGAGTGGAATTTGAAGCATAGCTTCCATAATATCACTCTTCATAAACATATTTCAAAGGAAGCCTGATGCACCCACAAAGGTCATCAACAGTATGAACGAATAAAATTACCTCCTCTTGGTGGAGGGAAATTTGACTGACGACTGTCTGAGCTTGGAGTATATCACTAAATAAAAAAGCTACATACACGAAACCCAGTGATTTGACAATCGAACAGTGAAGTGTATATTTGTTCAGGTGGGAAAGAAGCAGTGCTATCACGAGGCTCACCCTTCCAGAATAAATTCCAAATGAAATCAACTGAAGTAGGGAAGAAGCCTGACAAACCCAAGAGGTCTTCCACATTACGAAAAAATAATATGATTGAAGATTGTCTAAAGATTGGGGGGGGGGGGGTAACATCTTCCAGTAATCCGGGAAAGAGACGTTACCAATGTCTTCAAAGTTAATGTTAAGAATATGCCTCGGCTTTCTATATTTCGTATGCCATTTCATTTCCAGAAATCTGACCTCATACTGACTTTATATTGTGGCTATTACAAGCGGAGTATGCATATTGCACAGACTGAAAGGTTTGGCATTAAATTATTTGTTAACCATTTTTGAAAATTCTCAAAATTCACATCTTCATGCTAATCACCGTACGAGTTTCAGATTTGAAAACAAGGCCAGCATTTTTAACTTGTCTTTTTTCCCCTCCTGCGTGAACAATAAATCCTGCTCCTTTACTACAGTTTTCTAAAACTTCATTTTCATTTTGCCAGCACTTTCCGAAAACAGCAATTATATGAATACACGTTTCATCCAAATATATATGATGGGTTTGCTTTCTAATCTCTTCCAGAAACGACGTCGAGCTGCAACTATTTCAGGCTTCTCTACGAAAACACATCTATTAGATTTGCATTACATTTTTTTATGCAAGCTCCCCTATTTCTTCTTCTATCATGCTTATACTCACTCACCAAAAGTCATGGCACATCTGCCTAATCACGTGTTGGGCCCTCTCTGGCCTGGATAACGGCGAAGACCCGTCGTGGAAGAGAGTCTACCAGTCTCTGAAACACAACCACAGGCACTGCAGTCCATAACAACGCTGCATTTACCAGTTGTGTTAGTGACGATCTGACAGATTGTTCAATGACGTCCACTAATGTTCAAGGGGATTGCAATCTGGGGAATGTGGAGGCCAAATCATTGTCGTGAAGTCGCTAGCATGTTCCTCCAGCCACTGCCGTGTCACAAGGGCCATGTGTGGAGGCACATTATCTTGCTGGAAGATGCCTTTGCCCGCGGGGTAAAAAAAGTTCATGAAGAGGTGCAGGTGGTCCCCAAGGAGAACGATGTAGGAAATATTACGCAGAGTGGATGTCAAATGCACCAATGGACCCATTGCATGCCATGAGAAAACATCCAGACCAATAAGGAGCCTCCACCTGCCTGAGTGGTCCCCACCTGACAAGCGGGGTTCATGGCTTCGTGTGGCCTGCGCCAGACACGTACACAACCATCGGACCGATACAGTTGAATCCGTGACTCGTCGGACCAGGCAACCCTTCGCCGGTTCTCAGCGGTCAAATGTCGATGTTGGTTGGCCCAGGCTAGGCGATGCCGATGATGTGCAGCTGTCAAGAGGTTCGCCGAATTGTCGTCACGGACACAATTGTGGTACGTCCCTGGTTGTACCGTATGGTGATTTGAACCGCTGTCGCCCTTCGGTTAGCAATTGCAATCCGGGTGACCTGGCGAACACCAATGGCATCAAAGAGGCGTGGGCGGCCCGTCCGCTATCCAACATGGGTTGTAACCCCTCGTTGGGTGTACTCTCGATAGACCCCTTGCAACGGTTGTGCGGGAAAATTGCAGTCTGCTGGCTACATCTGATATTAAGGCACCCATCCGCCTGGCACCAACAATCATTCCCAGTTCAGATGCGGATAGCCCTCGGCGTGCTGCCATTTCTGCAGCTAGTATTTTGCTCACAATAATTGCGTGATATCAAGGAAGTCTGTGCACCTGCATTCCGAGAATGGAAGCAGTGGGATATGTCTCATTACGGACAAGGAACCTGATTGGAGTGGTGTGCCATGACTTTTGGTGAATGAGTGTATATGAATCACCTTTATTAATGTTAATGATATAAATAAAATATATACACTGAAGAGCCAAAAGTTTTTATGACTATCCCCACATTGGTGAATGAACTCGTCTGGATCACATGGAAGGCACGTAATTAAGTGGGAATGGTATTTAACTGCTGCTGGAGAAAGTAAGGAATTGGTCTTGCACCTAATTTTGCGAGTAATGGGAAAGGCTGCTGATCTAAGCGAATTTGATAGAGGGCAGATAGTAATGGCCCGAAAACTCGGAACGAGCATCTCCTAAACTGCACGACTGGTAGATTGTTCACGATCTGCCGTTGTTAGTATTTATGCAAAGTGGATAAATGATGGTGAAGCCGCAGTAGACGCCAAGGTGTTGGACGCCCACGCGTCATCAAAGAAAAAGGATGTCGGAGACTGTCCCGCTTGTAAAGCAAGATCGGCGCCAGACAGTGGCTCAGCTGGCAGCTTAATACAATGCAGGTCCAAGTGCAAGTGTTTCGGAACACACAGTTCAGCGGACACTGTTGGATATGGGACTGTGCAGCAGACATCTCACTCGTGTGCCTCTGTTGACCGAGCGTCATTGTCAATTATGCCTACAGTGGGCCCGGAAACAGCGAGACTGGACCATATATAAGTGGAAGAGACTTGCCTGGTCGGATGAATCACGATTTCTTATTCATCACGTTGATGGTCGTGTCAGGATACACCGACTTCCAGGCGAAGACTTTCCCCCCCCCCATCCCTCTTGTACAGCAGGTCATACACAGGTTGGTGGTTGCGGTATTATGCTTTGGGGGACGTTCTCATGGGCGGCTCTGAGACCCGTAGTTGTGGTAGAACGGACCATGAAAGCTGCGGACTATCTGAACATCACTGTGGACCAGTTGCACTTTTACATGGCGTCTGTCTTTCCAACTGGAAATGAAATCTTCCAGCAAGACAACATCCCATTTTAACAAGGCTCGAATTGTGTTGGAGTGGTTCGAGGAGCATAAGGATGAATTCCAAATAATGTCCTGGCCACCTAACTTGCCAGATCTTAATCCGATAGAGCACATTTGGGATGTCATGGAGCGGCAGCTCAGAGCTCAAACCATGTGGGAATATCTCGACTTTGTGTGACTGCTGCTTAGACATTTGGTACAACCTGTCTCCAGTCATCTACCAAGAACTTGTGGCATATGCCAAGGCGAGTTGCAGCTGTTTTGCAGGCCAATGATGGCGCAACGCGTTATTGAGTTGGTGGTCATAATGCTTTGGCTCTTCAGTGTAAGTTCTGATGAAAGTAAACTTGTTGAGGGATGGAAGAAATTGCATCTTGTAGATAGACAGACGGAAAGCTGGTGAAATATAGAAGAAATGTTGAACAAGGCACAGATATTGTAGGAAGGAAGGTGGTACAGTTGGAAGACAGAAGACATTTTGACAGAAGGTACAGTTAGGAGATAGAAATGTTGAACAGGGCACTGATATGTATGTAGAAAGGTGTAGATGTCTTGATAATGTAAAGATATGGTTCAAAATTGGGAATTTAAGGAATAATAAATTTTTTCTATAATATAGCATTTAGTTAGTTAAATTTGTCTGTTAAGATTAAAATAAGATAAGTTCAAACAATTATTTATAATTGTGAAATTAATTTAATACGTTTATTTTATTAATGGTTATAGATCATAAAATCCAAAAATGAACCAAACGCTTTTGAATCCAAAGTTGAATCTCCTTATAAGCATAGAACGAGAATCAAGAGCAGTATTGCTGTAATGTTTAAGCATTATACATTTTGGCATTTCAATGAAAAAGCCATAAAAATTAATGTGTAAATAAAATGAAAAAATTATGATGGAATTGGATAAATAAAAATAAATAGATAAAATAATATATTTAATATAAGAATACATTAATTAAACGATAAATAAATACAAAAAATAAAATAAAATAAAATAAATAAAGCAAATAATTAATTAATTAAATAAACTAAACTAAATGAATAAATAAAATTATATAAATACATAAAGTAATAAAATAAAATCTTCTAAAATAACAATTAAATTTAATCATTGCTCTGAAGAGAAATGTGTCGGTGAAAATCCAACAATATGAAATAATTCATCGTTTCAACAATGGTCTTGAGCAAGAGCCGTACTCCCCTTTTTCTGTTAATCGAGCATTACACTAAGGGCTCTAAATCTTGCGGTACAACTATACCATTGAATTATTTATTGACATGTTTTATGTATTGAGTTTATTAAATTGATATGTTCAATGTACCATCAGTTTATTATAAATTTTAATAAGTTTGGTGTATTCAATCTATTATACCGGGTCAGTAGACTTTTTAAAGCCTTATTATTATTAAACTATTTACAATAAAATGATGTGGTTTGCACAGAAATGCTCAGAAACACGGGGGATTTTTTTTTTATAATGAAAATTTTTTTTTTTTTATAATAGTTACATTTTTGACCAAAAGGTGGTGCTGGAGTTTCATGTAGAATACAGTCTTATGCGTGAAATAAGCGGATGAGTTAATTGCGCATTATCTTAGCTCTAAGGATGTTATTTTGAAGATTCAAGAAACTGAATTTAAGACTAATTTAAAACTCCAGCGCCACCTTTTGGTCAAAAATGTAACTAATATAAAAAAAATATTTTTCATTATAAACAAAATCCCCCGTGTTTCTGAGCATCATTTCTGTGCAAACCGCATCGTTTTATTGTAAATAGCTTAATAATTATAAGGTTTTAAAAAGTCTACTGACTTTTGGGTCACCCCGTATAATGAAATTCCAGGTTTTTGCATAGGTTTTTACATTTAAGGATTTTTGAAATTTGAAATTTTAAACTATCCAATAAGAAAGCGTTGTCGGCATCTCCATTGTTCGGTTTGGTGGATGCTGAAACAGTGAATGTATTGAATAGCTCTCAATTGAAAAAAAAAATTGAAATAATTCCCTGACTGATGTGTTGTAGAAATTGTGATGTTTGCAAATTTTTTCAAATTTGGCCACGAGGGAGAAGCAGAATAGAAACCTTTCAATAAACTCTTTGCTTTGACTTTTATAATATACATGTAGTTAAGTAAAAGAAAATGATGATATAAAAAAATAGAAGGAAAAATTCCATGACTTTGATTCGAACCAGGAATAATGAGTATCACGCTCGTTGCCTCTACCAATTAAGCCTTCGTGAACACGATACAGGCAGATTGTCACCAGGTGTTTTAAAGACTACCAGGTAGTCATAATGGAGGCCCAATAAGACTGGCACCCAGCTCGCAGATCGGAAATTCCTCCCATCCAAACCACCAGAAAAGTTGATGAGCACACATAAGAAATTATAAATGGAAGCTGGAGATGATACTCCAAACATAAGGGAATGATATCATAAAAAATGGAAGGAAAAATTCCACAACCTGGATTCGAATCAGGAACCACAAGTATCACGCTCGTTGCCTCTACCAATTGGCCCATCGTGAACACGGTACAGCCAGATATCCAGGTCGTGGAATTTTTCCTTCCATTTTTTATGATATTTCCTTATGTGTTTAGAGTATCGTCTCTAGTTTCCATGTATAATTTCTTATGCAGTTATATGTTATTTTTTTAATGGTCGATTATAGTATTTTTGTGTCATTTCTAATTTTTTTTATTTTTCATTTTTATTTATTTAAAAATTGTTAATTGTAAATACAGAGCAGGTTTTTATATTTTGTTCAAATATCCTTCACATGGGTTTAGCTAGTTTTATAAATATGGGATTACATATTTATAAGCTGGGGGCGATTTCTATGCAAATGCATATTTTTATTTGCAAGTATGTAACTTCATGAAATTTATGGATAATGATTTTGGGTACATAACGTGATTAAAAACATTGGTTTTATAATGCTTAAAATTGCATATTTTGGCCTTTTGTGCATATTCTCTGAATTATAGCATATTTTTGTCCATTTCTTATCAGCAAAGTCTTTTTTTTTTTTTTTTTTAATCGACCCAGTTGTGTGCTTAGTGCTACCACTGCTGCCGCATGTGTGTTTTTTCATTTGGCAATGTGACATGCGTCACTTACAACAAATCTAGATAAAACCACCTGAAAACATCGCCACGTTATGAATGTTTCCCACCAGTGACGACAGGTGGCACTACAGTCGAGACAGCAATGGCCAATCAGAAACGTGCATTAGGGCATGGGCTGATGGGAGATTTCTTGGGCCTACTTCAAATTTCAATCCAAAAACATGTATTATCTGTAGGACTAAGTTTCTGCTATGACAGGGTGACTAGCGAAAACCGAGAAAAGTCAAAGAATTTTACAAAAAATCAGAAATTTTTACAAAATCAGCAAAAAAATGCGAATTAGGAATGAAAAATTTGAAAAATGTCAATAATATTTTATCAAGATAGATTTTGCTATCCAGAAATCGTTTTGTGAAAGGGATTTGGACATTTGCCCCAAAGTGCTTATACCACTTCAGTATCCTTGTTGAACTTGTTCAAATGGAAAGGGATCTGGACATTTACCCTGTATGATGCGAAAGGGATCTGGACATTTGCCCCAAAGTGCTTATACCACTTCAGTATCCTTGTTGAACTTGTTCAAATGGAATTTTTTCTTTCATTTGCAACTGAAAACAGCCCACTAAGATTCTTGCTTTTTCACCTTGCACCATGTACCTTGTGAACGAACTTTCTCTGTATTCAAAAATATATTTTCATCAAATAGACAATATTTTATTCCAGAAAACTTAGAAATGTATTCAATAGCAAATTGTGCACCAAAACTCCTTAATAAATGATTTTTTGAATAGTCACTTTCTTGTTCTAAATTAATTAAAAAAAACCTTCCATTATTCTAAACAACCATAAGTTTTAATGCATATTTAAGTGCATATTTCCATTATTTTTAATGCATAGTTGCATGCATATTTTGTTGTTGTTTAGTGCATAAAAATCCACCCCCTGTTTATAAGTGAACTAATATAGATTCTTTAACATATCAATTTTTTAGGATGAATTGACAGTTGCTGATGTCATAGCTTGGAGTGATATTTATCCTATAGCAGCTGATCCGAAATTAGCTACAGGTATAACAACTTTACTTTTAACTTAATATTTCAGGAAAGAAATTTTTTCTAAAAAAATATTTTTCGTGTTGTCAGAATTCTTAAAAGACTATAATAATATCAGCCAATGGTTTATTAACTTGACCAAGGAAGAACCATTTCAGAAGGCTTTAATGATTCTTGGTTTTACAGGAAAATTATCAGAAAAATTAAAGGTTAGACTGTAGATATTTAATATTTGAATTAGAGTTTAAAACTGATTTTGTAATTTATTGATCATTTCATCTTTAAACAAAAATTATTCCTCTTTTATTTTATTTAATTGCCATGATTTAGGTCTTATTATTCTTTAATTTTGGTTAATTTTGTTTATTACAGTATAATGCAAAAATTAGTAAAATTTATTTGAGTTACTATTTATACAGGGTAATTCTAAATTAATGAAATTTTATATTTAATACAAATTAACTATTTATTACAGAAGAATGTGTAAGATATCAATGAATAAGAAAATTCTGTGTTTGATACACATATGTATGTGTTATACTTGGTCTGAGGAATTAGGCACTTGGCCACCCAGGTCATCTGATCTTATTCCCTGTGAATTTTTGTGTAGGAGCATGAGAGGGGTGCTGTTTATATTCCATCTATTTCACAATTAACAAAATCAAATTGTTGCTCCATTGCAACCATTGATGGTACATATTGGCCCATGTGCAAGAATTACCTGGACATTTGCATCCTTTTCCTATCTCTTCCTATCTCCTTTTCTGCTAAACACTCCCATTACTTCAAGAAAAAGAACCATATTTTTCATTCAACTCTGTGAGCAATATAATAGAAAATAAACTTTTTCTTAAGAAAAAATAAGTGAAATTTGTTTTCTAGAAAAAAATAAGGATGGCAGTATCATCACTATTGGAATTGAATGCTTCGACTTCATGATTAGAGTTGTTGGTTGGTGGATTATTAGGTGGGCAATTCACAGCTCAATGGGTAATTTAGGTTTGGTGGGTATTTATGGGTAAAAGTTCATGTTCTTCGGAATCGATGATGAAGGCTGTCGTAGATGTGAATCAAATGATCCTGGATTGTGTAGTGATCATACTTCAATGAAAAAGAGAAACCTAATAGACAATTGAAACAGGAATTTAATAATTTAATGATTCATGGTTAAAACTGCCAAGTTGTGGTAGTTGATTAGAACATTATAATAAAAAGAGAGACTGCCATGACTTAGCCTTTTGTTGAGTAAGTGACACCTCTATTAGTGTTCATAAGACACAGATTTTATGACATGCCAGATCTACTAAGCATATCAGGAATTCAAAAGTTGTTTTGACTACTAGGAATATAACACAAGTACTTAACAAAGCTTTCACTACTAAGGACACTAAGTAAGCTGAACAAAACTAGGAGATTTCCTGGCACAACACAATGTGCCACTAGGCCTCTTATCCACTGTGTCGGAATATTTCATGGTTCAAAAACTGCTGGAAAAATTTCTGTGAAGAGATCAGAGGCTACACTAATAGCAAAAAAAAAAAAGTCATTGGGAACCAATTTCCTGGAAATATTTAGATATTGCGTAGCAAACTGCGACCACCTGGAGTTTTTTTCCTTGATCATGGATGAAACAACTGATCAAAGTACCATCAAACAGTGCACCTTAACTGTTATTTATATTGATCATGGGGTGAAGACTAACTTTTTTTGACATGTTTGAGATGAAAAGCAGCTCTGCTGATCAAATGTTTAAAGAATCTCTTTTTACTAAAAATATTGACATATCTAATTTAGTGAGATTTAGTTGTGACACATCTCAAATATCATTCTGTCTTTTCACATCTCAAATATGATATTCCACATATAGCAGCCATAAAGTGTTCTTGTCATATGGTCTACAGAGCTGTTTTTGCTGCATGTTTAAAGCTCCCTAGAAGTATAGAAGGTCTAATGAGAAATTTAGAGTCCCATTTCAGCAGAAGCTACGGAAGGCAGCAGGCATTGAAAGAATTTCAGGAGTTCTTCCCATATTGGAATTCATAAAATATTATCACCTGCAACTACATGCTGATTTTCCTTGAAGCAGTGTGTGGTTAAAGTGCTTGAACCGTATCCGGCTCTCAAAGCCTATCTGCAACAAGCTCTTTTAGAAGATCAGTCAGCCATACTTCAAGAAATAATAGAAACCAAGCAATAAATTTACTATGCTGTATTTGGAATTTCTGTCCTATGTGCTGGGAATTTTAACAGATTTTATCTGCATTACTGCACAAGCTGAAGCTTGAAGCATAGACATTACTTAAGGTTCAAATTACATGGAGATCCGTTATGTTAAAGAAATGCCCATTCTATCTGTTGAGCATGCCAATCCAAGATATTTTTTTAAGGCTTGAAGATATTTATTTAGGTACTAGGTGATATGCCCGGCGTTGCTCGGTCTGTTTGTTTGATGAAATTTTGATGGTGTTTCTCTGGTGCCATCTCTTGAGTAAACAAACAAACATAAACCAAGATATATTAAATTTACCCCTCCCCCCCTTTTTTGGGGGGGGGGGACATGTAAACCTTACTGTGAACCTAATGAACACATGGCACGAATATGAGCTCAATTGGATAAGTGGTTCAAATGTTTTTAGAACATTTACAGACTCACCCTGAACCTGAATTTTTATATATAAAGATTTCTGCACAGGAAACATTTATGTCACTTAAAAAAAAAAAGAACCCGGAAGTGGACAAACATGACATGCAGATCTTCTTGAAAAATATTTTGAGCTTCCACGTTGAACTGGTGGTGCAGATAAAGAAGCGGTTTGATTTTTTGGGCATGCTATTTGAAGTTATTGTGGATCCAAAACGTGCACATTCATTTTCCACAAGGAGTTTGTTGACAGTTATTAAAAGATTTCCAGTTGTGCAAAAATTCATTGACTGTCAAAAGCTTGATACAGAATGGAAAAATCATTCATTGTTAGATCATGATGCACTGGGTCTAGATTCAGCCAATCCAGCAGAGTAATATTGGAAGATAGTTTTTAACATGAAATCAGCTACTGTGTTCCCTAACCTGCAGAAAATTATTGAGTTGCTTTATGGTACTTTAATTTTCAAATGCCTGTGTTGAAAAAGTGTTTAGTACATTAAGAAATTTGCAAAACTTCCAATCGCAATAGACTCAATACTGATACTGTCATTGCATTAATGATGGCACTAAAGAAGGAATACGTGA
Organism: Rhysida immarginata; assembly: GCA_023313115.1. Taxonomy (NCBI): domain Eukaryota; kingdom Metazoa; phylum Arthropoda; class Chilopoda; order Scolopendromorpha; family Scolopendridae; genus Rhysida; species Rhysida immarginata. The sequence continues at coordinate 83,447 of JAHWFO010039271.1, read as the reverse complement.
CCGGGG
>JAHWFO010039271.1:63117-74406 GCA_023313115.1 Rhysida immarginata | reverse complement strand
GGTATATACGGTAATCGATTTGTGCACTGAACGGCTCAAATGTCTACTGTATTGCTATTCCCAGACCATCTTATTTCTTAAAATTAAGGTTTTGTGCTTAATAACACTGCTCTAAATGCAATAATTTGGTGCCCACCATTAACAATTTTCCTACTCCCCTTACCGCCAAGTTTTCCACATAGTTTTGAATGATTGGCCTCCATGGCTCAGTGGTTGCGTGATTGCCTCTGAGGCCTGAGTACACTGGTTCGTTCCCGGCCGAGGATGATGAAGATTTTTCAGGGGAAAATCCAGAGATTGCGCACTTCCTTTGGAAGGGAAGTAAAGCCGTTTGTCCCGTTTAGTCGTTTGCTGGCTGCACGTTAAAGAATCCTTGCAAGGCAAAATTTGTGGCCCCTCTAACGCCGTGTTAATATGACCATAGTAATTGAAAGGGACATTAATACCAACCAAACCAAACCAACTGTTTTGAATGAAGTGTTGCCACAAAAAAAAAGTACGTCGAACAACTACGTGTACTTCCCTTTTTAGTTGAAGTTTACAATCTTCAATTTGTTTTATTTTCATTGTTTTAAGCATTTCATTCTTACCAAGGAGATCATTTAAATATACTATGGTATTATGTATTTTATATATACTTTCTTATTTAATCATAATTAGATTTAAATTAACGGTATGTCTAATCTTATGTATGGTGTAAATAGTATTTTTTTAAATTCTTGATTCAGGCTACCTCAAGAAGGTGTAAGAAACATTCTTGTGACCAGTGCCTTGCCTTATGTAAACAATGTTCCTCATTTAGGGAATATTATTGGCTGTGTATTAAGTGCTGATGCCTTTGCAAGGTATAGTAAACAGATGTTTCACTATTTTGAAATTTTAGAGGATATTAAATAGTTTTTAATTAATTTTCTGTATTTTTAATAAATGTTCATTAGTAATAATAACATTGTGGTTTAAATATTAATGCATTTTAAAAACCTCAAAAATATACATTATAATATCTTGAAGAAAATCATAAAATCTTGGTGAACCTTTATTTTGAACTTATTGATTTCTTCACGATATTGTATATTTTTGATGTTTTTAAAACTCATGAAAAATTTAAAACTGATCATAAAGGATATATTAATAATGTCAATACCACCTAAATGTTTATAGTCCCCGACACAGAAGACAAATGAAACTGGTGCATGCATAAATGAGTAAAACTTATTCAACCAGTCACAAATCGACACGAAATTAAGGATTACTTATTCCTGGCATTCCCTTAGTGAAGTCACAGCTGAAACGAAACTGAAGCAAATCGGGCACAGGTTTAATACAGTATTCTATTTGTCTTGCTGTTCTTTTTCATTATTGCATCATTACCATTTCCAAGCCTTCAGATAGCTAAAGGTAAACTCCACGGAAAAAATCGACTTTATTTTTTTTTGCATTATAACATTAATCTAGGTTAATAGAGTATATATCATTCAAAATTTTTCGATTTTTCCTAATATTTTATTAATAAAAATGCCTCGGAAAATTGAAAATTGGCATGGGATCTTCCATCTCTTTTCCAGAGAACACGGCGGAACTAGGAGTCATTTCCTGCCACCGAGATTCTAGTCGCTTTCTAGTTTCGTTTAGAACGATTCTACATATCGTAAGATTTTGCTAACCTGTTTTATGTCTGAATGCCTTCAATTTGGATGTGTAAAAAGACAGTCGGGTAGAAATTTCACGTTTCATGGGTTTCCGCAATCAGAATTGATTAATAAACAGTGGATTAGTTTTTGACAGCGAGGGACTGGTATCCAACTCCAAATGGCATCGTATGCTCATTTTGAAGCGTCTTGCTTTGTCTACGCATCCGCCGTTTTAAATTCAATATTAATTCAAACAAGAAATTCACTGAAACTAGATCACTTATAAGGTGAACTAGATGCTCTTCCAACTCTAAACGGGCCTGGCATTTTTCAAGAACAACGACCGCAACAGCATGTGCCGTAGCCACCGATAAGAGGGAATGAGGTAGGCCTATCTGCTGTGTAGAGCACACGTCGCCCTAATGTGCACACGCCGACGCGGCAAGCAGAAGATTCCGTTTCCCGGTTTAATGCATAGGGCTGTATATCATAGCAGTTGCAATAGCATTTATTTCTGCTAACGGCCCTTGTATATCGCTGTCACTATTATCAAAATCGCAGTCGTCGCTATTGGTCTTGTTTCATATTCATAGTCCATTGCGATGCCCAACTGACAACTAACCGATAGCGTCCAATGTGTGACGTCACAAATTTGATACTCCTTGGCACTTCTCAGCAACTTGTGACATAACAGTTGCCGAAACATGGTGCCAGTGTCGTTCGCAGGGGGAGGGGAAAAAATGAAAGTTTTTTTTTTATATATATTTTATCAATTTTGAGTTCAAATTGAAAATTTTTATACATGCTACCTTCATCTTTCATTTTAAACAAACTTGTTTTGGGTGTGGAGTTTACCTTTAAATTATGGTCCTAGCTTGACTGTTTATAGTTTTCCTGGAACTAACAGACTTACAGGTGAGGTGGAGACTCATGGTTTCAGGAATTCTAAATAAACCAGACATCCACAATTGATAAGCACATACGAGGAGCAGTCAAAAAGTTCCCAGAATTCCTCAACAGACTGCAAACGAGCGATAAGATAGCGATCCCACTTATGTGGAAGGGAGAATAGCATCTCTAGCGGTCGCAATAAGGCTTGACAGGTTTCAGTGTGCAGTTTCGTTACTGTTACGTTTGAAGCAGACGTATTGGTCGTTTGTCGCAATTCGAATAGCGTGCGAATATGAGTTCATACCGCCTGGATGGACTGTTACAGGCCATTTCTGTGTGCAAGTTTTCAGAGATTGTGCGATGTGGTTCAGAGGAAGCAGCGCGACAAGTGGCAGGGACAGCGGTTTCTGCGTCACGATGATGTACCGAGCCACACATTGCTTGTTATGCAGCAATTTCTTGTCAACAAAAACATTCCTGTCATCTCTCAGCCACCGTACTCTCCAGATCTCGCTTCTAGTGACTTTTGGTCGTTTCCAGCTCTGAAAATGGGCCTCAAGGGGACACGTTTTGCAACTATGGAGGAAATTCAAATCAAATGCGATGGCCGAGCTCCAGAAGATTCCATAAGCCTTCCACCGATGCTTCCAAAAACGGAAGATTTGATGAAGCAACTATGTGTGCTGAAAAGCGTGCTACTTTGTGGAAGATTAGATAAGCATTGCCATATGACCTACCATTAGAGTGCTATATCGTCATTCTGGGAACTTTTTGACTGTCCCTTGTATATTATAGCATGCACCAGTTTCTTTTTTTTTTCGTGCAGGTTTTAATAATGATTTATGTAGAACAGGGCATAAGTATTGGCCTTATGATTTTTCTCTTGAAACTAATATATATGGCTTATAGTTTATGATTTATAAAATGCTCAGTTATTGTTAAAAGCACTCCTTTGACACATTGTAAGGTTTGGATATTAAAAATTCAAAATTTTGAAACTCTAATTGAAAATTTATAAAGTCTTAACGAGAAAGGTAATGCAGTAGTAACACTTAATGGACCGTACGAAAATAATGTATTACAGCTTTTTGCATTTGCTTTAACGCAATTTTCAAAATAATTAATGCAGTTTTTAAAATATTTAACGCAGTTTTCAAAATAATTAACGTGGTTTCCAAAATATTTAATGCAGTTTTCATTGAAATTAATGGAAGTTTCATTGGAATTATTATAATTTTTAGAAAACTTAACAATATTTTTGGGTAAAATTTATTTAATTTTTACTGCTTTTTAAAATATTTTAGCGTCGATTAAATGAGTTAACAGCATAAACTTTTTATAGAACTCACAATGTAAAAGTTTAATGAATTTATAATGTCTATACAACTACCGGACTCCAGAGTATGTATACAAAAATTACAATTTATTGTAAAATATTAAAAAAATAAAGAAATGCTGTTAAAAACGTAAGTTACTGTAAATATGTAGAATTTTTAATGAATTTATAAAACGTTTTTTTATTATTATCATGCACCGTAATTATTCAAGACAATGATGATTGGCGAGAATAAGCATATATAATTACAATTCTTACAATTCTTTCATCCATCGCTGTTCTTACTTAAAATATACTGTAAAAAATACGACAGCAAAAGAAAAAAGATTATACATAATTTAAATCTTAAAATGTGGCTAAGTTATTTTATTGTATAAAAATTTGGTAGGACTATTAGTGTACAAAAAACGATTTTTTTATTTACTGTAAAAAAAAAAATTATTTATGCTGTTATAAACCAAATCCGTTTATGCTGTTTACTCATTTAAATGACGCTAAAATCATTTTAAAAAGCAGAAAAAATTAAATAAATCTTACCCCAAAAGAAGTGTTAAATTTTCTAAAAATATAGCAATTCCAATGAAACTTGCGTTAATTCCAATGAAAACTGCGTTAAATATTTTGGAAACTACATTAAATATTTTGGAAACTGCGTTAATTATTTTGAAAATTGCGTTAAAGCAAATGCAAAAAGCTGTAAGTGGGAAAACGTCTTGGGTGGGAATATCTAAAATATGCAAAATGCATGCTACTCTATCATACTTTCTATTATTCTATACTCTAGAAGCATTGTTGTACAAATTACAAGTTGTAGTTATACTTATGTACCATATCATTATAACCATTATAATCTGCTTATACTGCCTGGCATGAAAAAAACAAGAAACGGGCGCATGAGTAGTGTAAGTGCTTATCAATTTTAGATGTCTACTTTATTCCGAGTTCTGAAACATTGCGACCTCCTCTTTGCCTATAAATCTGTTTGTTCAAGGAAAACTATAAAACTCAAGCTAGAACTAGAAATTAATATTTTTTTTACTCTTTAAAGGATGTAGTAATGATACAATAATAAAAGAAAACAGCAAGGCAATCTGAGTATCTTACTCAACCTCTCGATTAATCAAGTGTCAGATATGTTTTGGTTTCATTTCAGTTACGTTATCACTTAAAGGAATGCCAGAAAAGGTAATGGTCTGTTTCCTATAGGTTTCTGATTGGTTGAACAAGCTTTTTTCTTTTACACAAGTGCCAGTTTCCTTTTCTTTCATGCAGAGCACTATAATATGAAATTCAAGGGAACAAGATTTTATTTCGTAGTATCCGATATTCACACAATTTATTTGAGGTGTGTATTTACTTCATGTAAATGTTAATACTGTTAAAAATTTGACAAGTATTTATCATAAATACAAACTTTATAGCGAATTACTTACAAATATAAATAATTTCTTATTTATAAAGACTTGTCAGCGTTCACGATGGTGGAAAAACGGAAGGGATGTGACTAAAGACTATCTCACTTATCAGGCCCCGAACCCCTGACAAATCCCCCTTGATGATAGACAGGGTTGTTGTTGCTTGGTCACACAAACAACATAGGATGGGGCACGTCACACTATGAAAAAATGTGTCCACTAGCCAATTCGTAATATCCAAGTTCTACTATATGAAGAGCAGGAAGAAATTGAATAGAGGTTATACATGTACATAATGTTTTAGTGTGGAGAACATCACATCAAAAATGATCATCATAAATAAGGCATGTATTTAGAGGAGAGAACAAGCTGTTTTGGGAGAGATGTGGGACAAAAGCACATGAGGAATGTAAGATAGTGAGGTTGGAAGTTAATTTGATGCAAGAAAAGAAACAACTCTGTAGTAACGGTTTAATGAGGTGACAAAGGAAAATTAAGGGGAACTAAAAAAACAATCCATGAAATGGAAACTAACCAAGTACTGTGGATAAATAGCATGATGTAAAGGAAGAAACTTTTGTCCCACAATGAAACAAGAGTGTTCATCCTTTACATCAAGTCCAGAAAATGATTTAATTCGTAGCAATAATATTATTGGGAGGGAAGGCTATAGAAAGTTGAATAGTGTTGATTATGTGCAATTTGGATCGGATTTGAACATTATTGGGCAGACTGTCGAAAAGTGACTTGGGGAACAGATCAAAAATTTGAAGCGAAGCATAGGTAAAGAATTTTCTCAGCTCTTTGAGAAATTCAAAAAATGAGGAAAAGCAGAAATTGTCATTTGCAGTTAAAAATTTTGTAGAAGGAAATCAATGCTTTCAGAAAGTATCATTAGGGCAGTGAAATGCTTAGGTGATATACAGGACATACCAAAAGTCCGGAATCCTAGGGAATCCGGTTGTATAAGAGTACCGTGCTCCTCAGTTTCCAAGATAATAGAAAGTTGGCAAGAAGGTATTGAATTGGCCCTCATGTAGCCCAGACCTGTCACCAACTGTCTTTGTAATACACACTGATAAACTCCATAGAATATCTGATTTAGGTAACTTGTGTAAATATATAGAAACCATAAATAAATAAAGCTTCTTTTTAAAATTATTGAGGATAAAACATCATACAAAATATTAAGATTTTCTTTGGTGCAAGGTAAAGCTACGTATATGATTTAATTTTTTTATTACATTCTTGTATAGGTACTGTCGCCTGAGGAATTACAATACTTTATATATATGTGGAACCGATGAATATGGTACTGCAACAGAAACTAAGGCATTGGAGGAGAAATTGACACCACAGGAGATTTGTGATAAATATTACAAATTACACTCTGAAATATACGAGTGGTTTAATATTTCTTTTGATTATTTTGGCCGAACAACAACTGAAAAACAGACTGAGTTAGTAAAATGTTGGAAAAAGAATTAAAATATTTTGTCAAATTTATTATATATATATTTTTTAAGGAAAAACCTTTATTTTTAATTGTTGCCTAATAAGATTTTCTTTTTTTAATCCTTTCAATATAATATGCAGAATTGCACAAGATATTTTTTGGCGATTATATCATAATGGCTATTTACTTGAAGATTCAATGAATCAACAGTTATGCGAAAAATGTAACCGGTAATTAGTATTCTTTGTACTTGGAAAAATTAGTCTATACAAAAGCATAATTTAGCATTTTAATACATAGTAATTATTGTATATATTTCTTTCTAAGCTTTCTAGCAGATCGTTTTATTGAGGGAACATGTCCATTTTGTGGATATGAAGATGCTAGAGGAGATCAGTGTGACACCTGTGGAAGATTAATAAATGCTATTGAGCTAAAATCACCTCGATGTAAATTATGCAAATCTACTCCAGTTGTTCGATGCTCTAACCATCTGTTCCTTGATTTGCCAAAGGTAATTGAAAGCTTATCATAGAAATACAGGGGGGGTCCAAAAAATGTATTCACTGTTTGATAGTCCATATCTTGTTACAAACTTGACTTGTAGATACAATTTTTGGCATTGTGAGAGAATTATAATAAGTTTTCGAAATGACCACCTGCAGCTTCTAAACAGCACCAATGGTGCTGAAGGCACACCGAACTATGGTTGACAGTAGTACCACGTGACCACACAGAGCAAACAAATTTTCTTGCAAATTCCTCATCCTCGCGAACCGTGTGCTCAAACCATTCACTGTACTCCATCCTTCGATCCGGGTTGTCCTCATTCGTCATCTGTAGCAATCTTGGAATGAACACTTTCCACTTTGCACCCTTCAGAATGCATCTTACACTTGACCATCTCACCCCACTTTCGAGCTCCCTGGTTCCCCACCAACCGCCAGCGCCATCTACCACGGCAAATTTCATAGTTTCATAGTTACACAATACTACCACATGAGATTAGTAAATGTAAGTCTTTTTGTTTCAAAATTATTGAATTAGAATTAGTGAGCACATTTTTTTGGACCCCTCTGTATAAAACTTTTAAGAAAGGCATTAATATAATACAAATATAATAATTAAATCGTGTAGAATAATAAATCTAAAAAAAGAATGGTATTCTTGGGAAGCACGAAGAATCTATTAATCTTGCAATCCAAAGTGATTTGGAATGGCTTTTTTTACAGCAGTCACAGGCTGTCTAGCGATCCAGAAAAATTGGGAAGTATGGGAATTCATTATTGCCAGGGAGAATGTGGTAATTGTACTGGAAATTAGAAGAAAAGCCAGGAATTTTGGTGGGAGATGGAAAAATCAAGATAGTGTTATTCAGTTTCCAATTAGTGGTTCAGCTGGCTGAGGAAACGTGAAAAATTTTTTGCCTTGTAAGTGAAGTGGTGAAGTTAAAACGGTGAGGTCGTAATTCTTCTGATATATTGTGCCCTCACTAAGAGGGTTGGATACCTCTGTTTCATCTTCCAGTGAATACTAGATGGCATTGTTTTTCATAATGCTAATCCTATGGAACAGCTGGGTCACTTTTTTAGCTAGATAACTGTATGTAAAGAGATGATTTTTTTTTTTTTAAATTGTAGAGCACATTAAGCTGCATTGACTCAAGGAAAAATATCTTTAAACTTTCTTTAAATAAAATTGCTATTAATTTAAGTAATTGGTACACTATTTTTATCAGTTTTCAACTGATTTTCAAAATTTAAACAGTTTTTAATAGTAATTTCCCATGCCAAGTCAACTTTTACAATTAGTTTTACCACATAATATTAATATTTCTAAGATTATAAGACCAAAATGATATAATTTTAACTTTAACCAAATTTATCCAATAGAATATTTTACCTATTACATGTAATTAACAAGATTGGATATATGACATTGCCTGACTCAAAATCAGTCCCCATCATTAACCATAATTAATTAATTAACCATTTCCTTGCAAATTTTATCACATTTATTGATTTCTGTTTATGGTATTTATCAGCTGTCCAGTACCAGCACCTAGAAAGAAAGCCAAACAACTGAAACGTCATGCATTGTTATACCATCATATTTCGACCATTGTTAATCATATTTCTACCAATAATAAGTATACTTGAATCCAGATAGAGTTAAGAAAGACGGTTAAATCTGATTTCATCGACGCCATCGATTTGATGTGACGGCATGGAGCAATTAACCATGGCGACGGTTGCAACACACGTGACTTGAAAAAGCGAAACCAAAACATTCAGACTGAAACTAACGCAGTGCCCTCTGAGTCAATAATAGCACATCTTCGAATCCGAAAGCACGGATAAAGTAATAGTCTTTATCCATATCTGAAAAGTATTACACATTTTTTGAGCTATTGCCAGGTCTCCTTTTACAAACATCTCTGCATAGAATGCTCTGTCGCACTATTGGTTGGTACTTCTTTGATTGAGCCATGAAAGCCATAGAAGAATTACACTAAATTAACGAGATTACTATAATTATTTACACAGTCAATTACTAAATTTATAAAAGTTTCATTAAGTACCGTAAAATCTTGAATACACGCCGGTCTCAAATAAAAGCCGGGTGGGATGTAAAAAATAGATTAAACGCCGGGTCTTTTTCGGGTCATCAATATAAATTCCGACGTTTTTTCTCACTTTCAGATTATTAAACGTTTTTCCATTTAGGTTAGTTTTTTTGTTACTTCATTTATTTTATTTTATTTTAAGTACTAGTAAGTTACTTCTTAACTAAATGTGCAGGTGAACATGGAATCCGGGAAAAGAAAATCATAGGATGTAGCATTCAAACTAAAAGCCATTATACTAAATGTATATACTAAATATATTGCTGAAATTGCACGATTCTATGCGGGATTCAGAAACCATTACCACAGATGAAAGAGACATGTCTCTTTCATCTGTGCCATTACCTTGCAAAAGATCGAAGATGATGAAGAACTTTATAATAATGAAGCAGTTATCTTCAGTGATTCCGAACAAGAAGATCATATTATCTAAAGACAAAGTAAATAACAACTCTTTAACCACAACAAAAATTAAGTAAAAAGAAAAATACAACCTAATCCTAGAAGCGCTTTTCGAGGGCGAAGCTCTCATCATTCAGCAGGTGGAAAAGAAGGGAGTAACACACCAGATGATGAGAAATAGCCAATAATGATGTAAGCCGTAGTTCGTAGCCTTTTTTCCCGATAGATGGCAACGAAATTTACTATAAAAAAAACCGCCAGGATTATCTACACCATAATTATCTAAAAAGAGCGTACCTTGGATGATACTGGTGTGTTACTCCCTTCTTTTCCACCTGCTGAATGATGAGAGCTTCGCCCTCGAAAAGCGCTTCTAGGATTAGGTTGTATTTTTCTTTTTACTTAATTTTTGTTGTGGTTAAAGAGTTGTTATTTACTTTGTCTTTATTTATCATATCCACATTTTCTTCCCATTTGTATATTTATTTCTGGTTTCCCCAGGAGTTTATACTTTTATCATCATATTATCTAGTTATTAATTTTTAGTTTTACTAAAGAAATTTTTTTATTAAATTGCAATTCAAAACTTTGTCGGATTTATTGCAGGGTGACTAGCGACCGGGAAAACCGCAAAAAGTCAGGGAATTTTTTGTAACCGGGAAAAGTCAGGGAATTTTACAAACTCAGGAAAAAAATGTGAAATTGGAATGAAAAATTGATCAGGAAAATTACATGATCCACCAGGAAAAGTCAGGGAATTTTACGCAATCGTTTTGGGACACCCTATTAGACACCCTTATTGTTATTAGGAATAGCCCTTAACGCCAGGTCTCGATTAATCGCCCGGGGGGGGGGGGGGTTTAAAACCATTAAAACAAATAGACGCCCGGGCGTGTATTCAAGATTTTACGGTATATAAAAATAATTTAGATAGTTATATAAATAATAAAATTACTATCTAAATTACTATATAATATACCATGGGATGCTAAAACGAAACAGTTCGATCTTTTTTTTTTGTTCTATCCAAAATTACCAATTTTGGCCGCACTCCTAAAATTTTCGATTTTTTGGGGTTTAGAGCCACAGCCTATATTCGAAAAAATACAGTATTTATTTCTATTGTAGTTCCTAAAGTCACTTATGGTGTGTTAATTTGGTTTACTCATCAAACTCAAAACTTTTTACTTTTACAAAAGAGATTTTTTTTGCATTTTTAAATTTTTTTCTCAAAAAATATAACAAGGATAATCTTTATATGGAATTTATTAATATGTTTATTCTTTCCAATGTCCTTGGTAATATTTTTCTTAATGTTCTTAAGAGGATTGTTTCTGGGGCTGTTTGGATGGCCACAGTTCTGTCATTATCGAGCTGTCTGTACCTAGAAAATGTTGTCATAAGTATCTTACTTTAATAGCTCCTAGTATGAGGACAAATATTGGTGAGATTGCTCCTTCTTATAAACCTGTTGCTTTGTATAATAGAATCCTTTCGCAAAAAGATGTAGACATTTTTCTTCTGTTTTTTTT
>JAHWFO010039271.1:28885-63017 GCA_023313115.1 Rhysida immarginata | reverse complement strand
ACTATGTGACATGTGTTTAGAATTGTGGCTTTCTGTAAGGTTTTGTATAAGTGTGGGTTTAGATTTAGTATTGATAGGCTTTTGTGTAGCGAGTGTGGAATAATCCCAGTGGCGGAAAGAATGATAGGAACAATGTGTACTCTGTTAACTCCCCAAAGGCGTTTTATTTCGTGTGCAAGATCCGTATATTTAGTGATTTTGTCAGTGTATGTCTTTTGTAAATTGTGTGTATTGGGGATGGAAATATCAATTATGTAAGTCACTTTGTTTTGCTTATCTACTAGTGTAATGTCTGGTCTGTTATGAGGGATAGTTTTGTCAGTGATTATAGCTCTGTCAAAATATAGTTTATGTGTGGTGTTCTCTAAGACAGTGTCAGGGATATATTTATAGTAAGGAGTGTGAATGTCCCTTAGCTTGTGTATCTTAGCTAGATGTTGATGTATGATGTTGGCTACCTGGTTATGTCTGTGCAAATAATCTGTCTGCGTGAGTATTTTGCAACTGGATATGACGTGTTGGATGGTTTCCTCTGCGATATGGCATTTCCTGCAAGACCCGTCAGTCGATTCTTTGATAATATGTTTTCTGTAGCTTTTAGTGTTAATAATCTGGTCTTGTATGGCAATCATGGTTCCTTCAGTTTCCCCAAAGAGACTCCCTTCACTCAACCAAAAGTTCGACGCTTTTTTGTCGACGTGTGGCTGGTTGAGGTCAGAAGGATGTCTACCGTGGAGTTGCTTTCCGAGCCATGATTGAAGTTTAGTGCATGTTGTAGGAATGTTATGGGTGTTCTGCATGCTGTTAAGATTCAGAGGTGTGTATTTTGTATCAGCCATACAGACTGCTTTGTGTAATGGTGATGTGTGTTGTTTAGAGTGAAAGAATTCTCTGAGTGACTGAGTCTGTTTCTGGTGTAGATCTGTTATGTCAATAAGACCTCTGCCTCCCTCTGAACGAGGCAGGGTGAGTCTTTCAATAGCTGCGTGTGGATGGTGCTTTCTGTGCTTTGTAAGCAGTTTACGTTGTTTCCTTTCAAGTCCTTCAAGATCTGCGTGTGTCCACTGTATGACTCCAAAGGAGTAGGAGAGTATTGGCGTGGCATAAGCATTGATGGCCTTGATTAAATTTCTGGAATTTAAGTGCGTTTTAAGTATTGTCTCTAGCCTATGAAGATATTGTTTAGTGAGTGTATTCTTTATGTGTTTGTGCTCCAGAAGCTTGGCTTGCTTAAATCCTAGATATTTGTAAAATTCGTCATTTTCCATAGCAGCAATGTGATCTGGTTCATCTAATGTGAAGCCCCCTTCCCTGAGTACTCCATTTTCAATGTGAATGGTTTTGCATTTGTCCAACCCAAACTGCATGTGTATGTCTTTTGAAAAGGTTTGTGTAATGTCAAGTAATTGGTGCAATTGTGTTTGTGTGGAGGCGTAGATTTTCATGTCGTCCATGTAGAGTAAGTGTGAGAGCGTGTAGTGGCAGCTTTTATTATGTTTAATTGTGTAGCCATAAGTTGTGCTATTCAGTCTGTTGGAAAGTGCATTTAGTGCAAGACAAAACCAGAGTGGGCTCAGTGAGTCACCCTGGAAAATGCCCCGGTTTATCTGTATTTTGTCAGTCGTGATGGTTTCACTGTTGAGTGTGAGGTGTAGTGTAGTTCTCCAATGCAGCATTGTACTTTCTAAAAAAGTGATAAGTGTAGGGTTTATTTTATATAATCGTAGTGTATATAAAAGCCATGAGTGTGGAACACTATCAAAGGCCTTTTTGTAATCAATGTAGGCTGCATGGAGGTGTCGATGTTTATTGTGAGTTTGCCGTAGGACCACACTGTCTATCAGGAGTTGCTCCTTACAACCCATGTGGTTTCTACGGCATCCCTTTTGTTGCTCAGTGAGAATGTTGTTTGTGTCTATGTGCGTATAAATTTTGTTTGCGATACAGGCAGTTATTATTTTGTAAAGTGTAGGCAAGCATGTGATAGGTCTATATTGTGTGGGATCTGTAGTGTTATGTGACTTTGGTACCATGTATGTAATTCCTTGTGTGAGGAAATGTGGCAATGTCTGTGGTGTTTGCAAAGTGTTGGAAATCTGTTTTGCAAGGGCCAGATGCAAACAGGTGAAGCGCTTATACCAAAAGTTCTGAATCCTATCTACACCTGGAGCCTTCCAATTGTGAGTACGTTTAATGACTTGTGAGAGTTCATCTGCTGTTATGTCAGTATAAGTCATGTTTGATAGTGTGGATGCTAATTGCTCCTCTTCCCTGATCCAGCTAGCTTCCCTATTATGTTCAACTGAGACAGACCAAAGAGACGACCAATAATGTTGGAGTGCTGTTTGTGTTGGCAGACCAGTGTTTTGTGTCTGTGTATAATCTTTGTTTAACTGCTTATAGAATGTCTTCTCATTGTTTGCGAATAACTTGTTCTGCTGTTTGCGCTGAGTGCATGTTTTATATCTCTTCAGGCGTTGTGTTTTTGCAGCTAACTTTTGTTTTAATGTGTCCATATATTCTGTAATGTTATTATTATTATTATTATTATTATTATTATTATTATTATTAGTATTTTATTTTTCCTAGAGTGGGCATGGAGCATAGATTGAGTTCCCAGGGTTCCGCAAAGCATAGGTTGAGAAACGCTGCTCTAGAGTCTGATTAAAAAAAAAAAAGAAACCAGATAGCAACAGCTATGCTTCAGTTGCATTTGAAACACAATCTTCTGGAAGCTAAGTTGACTTTCTTCTTTCAATGGCTTAAGAGTTAGTCTCTTTTTAAAGAGGTTTTCAATCAGATGCACCTCTTGATCTATGTCTTTATCAAGAACTTTCAGCAATGCTAAAAAACAACATGAAACCTATTAAAAAACATGAAACTGTTATAAAAAAAAAATCTATAAAATTGTTATAACAAAAAAAAAATAATAAAAATAAATCATTATTGGCTTAGCAATCAGAAATGCTATTAGTCATGCTTTGAAACAAAAGGGAATAAAAGAAATGGTTGTGATAATTTTTCAAGAAAATTGCAACTAATATTTCTTTAAATGCTTATTAACAAAATTATTGAAAGTTCACATCTCTGCTATCCATTGACAAAAGGCTTTCTTTGCTTGAATCCAGTAGGATGTGGATTAAGTGGAAAGCTATAGCAGTCTCTCATCAATCCTTGAAGCCCTAGTTGATAGAAACCAAATGCTTGATTGGAAAACTGATTCAGTTGAACGTGGATTCAGAGAATTATGTATGAGCAGTGTTTGTTAGGTCGAAGTGAAACTTTATTCCCAAGATAAAAGGATTGATCACTTCTGGGTTACCATTCTCATTGACAAACAAACTTAAACAACTTGAAGGAGTTCGTTCAGATGCTTTTGATCATAGAGGAGCAGGCATCAAAAAGCTTAACATAGGAAAAGAAATCACAGTAATTCATGGAAAACCATGTGATGAAAGAATATTGCAATATTACTACATCACACGAGTAAAACTTTTATATGGAGATGTACACATCAGTGAGTGTTCAGCAGAAAAATATCCCAAATCTGGCCAATATAATGAAAATTGAATACTCTGTGACATTATAAGAATAATGAGGAACATTCATGATTCCTCATGATGGCTGAATGCTGTGAACATATCACAGCATATGCACAAACTGAAAGAGAACAGTATGGTGGAACATAGGGGAGTTATCTATTATACAACTCAAAGACAAAAGTTTAGCAATGAGATTAATTCTAATCTCTATTAAATACAAACTTCAAATTATACAGAAAAAAAGAAACATGATTATTTTATAGACATTATACCGATGATGAATAACATTATTACTTCTCAATGCATTTTTACAACACTATTGACATGTTAGTTTGTTTGTTTTTTAATGTTTATCATTGTCACACGGAGACAAAAGTTTAGCAATGTTTAAATCTTGAGACAAAAGTTTAGCAATTTGTTTCAAAAAAAGTTAACCATAAGTTTCTAACATCTTTATTTTTTAGAACTGCCTGTATTCTACGTGGCATTGAATCAACCAGTATTTTACACTCCTGTGCTGAGATATCTACCCAGGCATTCATGAAACTTCTTTTAGAGACTTCAGAGATGTTAGATGTGTATTTCTTATCTTTTTTTTTTTATTGTTCTCCAAATGTTTTAACTGCATTAAGGTAAGGAGAATTCCCTGGCCATTCCAGAACACCAACATTGTGCTGCTGTGAGGTTCCTGGGGATAATTATTGAAATAAGTGGTCGAATGAATAATTAATTATTTAAAAAGGACTGCGCCAGTGGATTATACTTTCCACAAAGTGTTTATGATAATTTAACATTTATCCCATTCACACTAACTAGTTTCTTCCCGCTTAAACAGGCCCGGCCAAGTGAGGAGAAAATCAAAGTACTCGAGGCAGTTTTAACATATAAAATAGAATATTTATTTGGGACATTCAACAATTGTATAAAACAGAAATTGAGGCAATAAGAAATAAATTTAAGCAATGATGTGTAAACCAATGTATCAATTTAAAGAATGAAAATCTTTAGAGTAATTCAATTTATAAAAAGAAAGCCTTTATCGTTGTATCAAACAGAGAATTTGTATTAACAGATAATTTGTATTCAGAAATAAATGATAGAGTATCAGAATTGACTTATGATAATTGTAATAAATGTAATTATAATTCTTTAAGACAAGAATAGAATTTGGAAATTCTAATAATCAATTTTCTAAGACTAAAAATATTCTCAATCGACTTGTAAGTCTTAACTGTTTAATAATGCTAATTAAAATATAGAACTATAGAAACACTGTTCTGTGGAATTTTGTATCAAATGGTTTAACAGTAAAGAAATAGGTTCTTCTGACAGAGCTTAACTTAGATAATCAATTTTCTGGCAATAATGTAACTAATGTCAAGACTTTATGTAAGATAACAAAATGATCGGACTGATGCAATTGACGCTAAAGGGGAGATAGAATTAAACTGAGTTGTAACTTGACTCTAAAATGTACTTGTCTTTCCCACTAGAAAGTTAGGAATAAGAATGTTCCGTTCCCATTTTAAATGAATAGAAATTGAAATAAAGAAAACATGAATAATATGAATAGAATGGCCATAGAGACATTAAATTGGAACTGGGCTTTACCGTGGTCTTCTCGAATCTGTCCGCTCTTGGATGGCACTCGCTCTCTGGCTCCGTCGAAACGTCTGGAGGGGGGGGTGGACTCCTCTTCAGAAATGGCTGGTAGGTTTCTCTGCTAGGCTCCTTCTTCCATGATGAACTTTTTATACCGTTCAGGGCTGGCTTTTCTTTCTCAAACTAACATTAACTTTCTTAGCTATTGAATTGATTGAGCTGGTGCGCAGCTAGATGGAATATATTAAAAATCCTCGGCATCGAGCTAACTCAAGAATTACGTGGTGTGAAACGTAATGGAAAAACTAAACTTAATCAGGAGTTAATAATACTAATTTAAATTTCCCATCTGAATTCATTCGAATTTCAGATAGAGGCCGAATTGGAAAATAAAATTGCGAGTAGGTGAACCGCACACCCGGTTCTCTTAAAATCAAACTTCTACTACTCAAGATTCTTTCTCTGGAACTACTGACAAAACAGATCCAGTTTCCTTAACCAATCAAACGTTCGAATACACGCCAGACAATCACCAAAAGATGATTCTTCAACCAATCAAGAACTTGGTGACATTTCTCAACTTATTTGAAATTTATCACTCACGTGACAATTAGTCACATCTGGCCATCTTCGTCGTTCAAGGTTCACTCTTGTTTGTTCTTAAAAACATGTTACACTCCTTCATCCCGTCTCGAATTCGATCCTAACCACTTTTCCAACTCTGCCAATACTCTTGGGTCCTTGAACAAAGTCAAAACAATCCTATTCTATAAGGTGTAAACTGAATCCTTGACAATCCCCTTGCTGTTGACAGCAATTCTGGCACCGTTTAAGGGCTTCTTAAAATCGAGCAGAGAAAAAACATTTAAAATATTAATTATTATTTAATTCTTTACTATCTCTGAATCCGTTCTAAATCTTTCAAAAATGCTAAACTTACGATTCCATAAACAATCCTAACATGAATAAATTATTAAATTTGCATAATTAACGTTAATAAATTCTAAATTCTAAAACTGGCTAAATACTCATTCTTGAAATCCTACACTGCCACAGCCATTCCTTTGAAAAGTTAGCTCTATGAGCTGGTGGTCCATCCTGTTGGTATACACAATCATTTTCAGGAAAATAGAACTGCATTGTCAGAATTAGATGATCATCCATGATTTCTGTATATTTCTTCACATTAACATTGCTATCAATTAGGCAAAGGCTTCCAAGTCCTTTAGCAGTAAGAGAGCCACAGACCAGGAACTGATGAAGGAAATTTAACAGTTCCTGAAATGCATCCAGAAGATAACCCTTCATGTTACTTACGAATGTCGGTTTCTTTACCATCATTGATTGCACAAAATCGACACTCGTCAGAATATATAACTTTTTTCAATCCATTGCATCCCATTCAGAACATTTTTTCACCACTGGACACTATCTTTTTCATAGTGGGTGTGAGTAAAATTTGTAGCCCAATTCCTTTATGCATAAAATCGTCCTTTTTGAAGAAACATTTTTCTTAATTATTTTACTCCATTCTCTTGTTATGTTCCTTGCTATATGATTATGTATTCTGGTTATAAAATGTTTCAGCATAGTCAAATTGCGCTTTGTTGTTTTATGTGGACATCCAGATCGTGTTGTACGTCAAGAGTTTCTTCTCTGAATTTTGAGAGGGTCTGGGAAACACTGGCTGGGTTAATCTGCAATTGCTTGCAATGTCCCATTGATTCATTCCTTTCTTGGATAAATAAATGACTGCCTGCTTAATCTGAGTGGCCAGTTGTTTTGCCTTAAGCATTCTGAGTCTTTATATGTTCACTTAGGTACCAGTACCAGTTATGCTACTAAAAACCAACCCATCACCCTTTCAATAAATGTAAAATCTCATTAATTTCCATGTGTTTTTATAAAAAAAAACATGATTTTACTTCCCACAAAACAGAAATTGTTAAACTTCTGTCTTAGGGTTTGCATATTGCTAATCTTTTGTCTCAGGGTGACAAGGATACATAATTGTTTTCCAGAAAAATTGTTTCAAAACCTGCTGCTAAAATGCATTGAGAAGTAACAATGTTATTCTTCATCAGTATAATGTTTATAAAATAATTATTTTTGTGTTTTTCTGTAAAACTTGAAGTTTATATTTGCGAAAGATCAAAATTAATCTCATTGCTAAACTTTTGTCTTGGATTTGTAGCTTCCTAGAAGTGGGTGAAACCACTAATGCAGAGTAACTGTCAAGACTCAAAATCATGAAGCAGAAATTCAGAATCACATAAGTATATTTTTCTTCTTCATGATAATTGCTAGACCTCATCTTTCACATGTGCCATTCTATTAATCTGACATTCTGCATCTGTCTCACCAACTTTACACATCAGACATGTTCCCCATACAACATTTTTAAACGCTTGAAAAGTTCGTTCAGAAAGAAACTTACTCAGCTAGGAAGCTGTGCAAATAGCTTTTAAAGAATTTATTGACTAAATTCAAAAGTATTCTTGCTGACACAAATTTACTTTGTAATTGATGGAAGAAGTTTCTTGTTTCTGATAGTCTGAATAAATATTTTTATTTAATATGCATGAACACACAAAAATTTATTATTTAACAAAAACAGCCATTTCATATGACATAGCTTGATTGTGGTTTTAGAACCAAAACTCTTTATTAAATTTATTATTCAAAATAGTGCTACATGATTTTTTTATTCATTTAAACAATCTTGTTTTCTAGTTAGAACCATTGCTTAGAGAATGGTTTGCCAAATCATCAAGTGAAGGTTTATGGTCATCAAATGCTAAAATGATAACTTATTCATGGCTCAAGGATGGTTTAAAGCCACGATGCATAACACGTGACTTGAAATGGGGCACTCCTGTTCCTCTGGAAGGATACACTGATAAAGTCAGGTTTATGAGTAAATTAAATTCTATTTAATTTTAACATTTTGAGCAGTGTACTAAGCCACCTTTCCTTTTTTTTTTAACAGGTGTTTTATGTTTGGTTTGATGCTCCAATTGGTTATCTGTCAATCACAGCCAATTATACTGAAGAATGGGAACGTTGGTGGAAAAATCCAAGCCAAGTGCAGCTGTATCAGTTTATGGCAAAAGATAATGTACCATTCCATGCTGTAATAAGTCCATGTTCAAATCTTGGAGCAAATGATAACTATACTATTGTAAATCATTTGGTAGCAACAGGTGAATAATATTCCAATTTTAATATTCTATAATACTCCAAAATTCAATTGAACCCAGTGAATAGTCTTTAATTGATTACAAAATAATAATTATGGAGATTAAGACAAGAGGTCTGTTTTGTAATCAATTCCATACTACTGTTTGAGAAAAGATGATTAGAAAAAAAACGCAATACCTCAAGTTTAAGTAATCAAAATGAAAAATAAGGAACTTTATTTGTAAGCCCTGACAAATAATGTATATCATATATAAGAATACATCAAAAGTAATTTTCTTATTTACTAAAAAAAAATTTGGGGATCTATACAGGGTGATTCAGAAAGATAGGTCAAGAATGAAATACCATGTACAGTTTGTAGCGGGGAACAATATTTTTCCTATAAACATGGGTCCGGAAATGCATCCTTACAGAGATAATGCAATTTGTACTAGGTAGGAATGGATGTGCATTACCTGGACGGCAATGGTAGGGTCCATGTAAATTAGGATCTAAACATGTAAATTGTTCGTGTTCTCTCCTTTAAAAGAGAGGAAACGAAACGTGTAACTCCATTGTCATACAATGGATCGCTTGACTAATGCGGAGCTGGCGGACATGCATCTCGTCTACGGCGAGGCACAGGGTAATGCTACTGAAGCGGAAAGGATTTACCAACAGCGTGTGGAGAAGTCAGTGATTCTCCGGACATCTTCACCAGAGTTCGCGAGAATCTCGTCTGCAGACTAAACACCTGCATCGAGGCTCAGGGTCGGCATTTTGAACACCTACAGTAATGTCATTCCTATCTCGTACAAGTTGCATTATCTCTGTAAGGATGCATTTCCAGACCCATGTTTATAGGAAAAATTTTGTTCCCTGCTACAAAGTGTACATGGTATTTCATTCTTGACCTACCTTTCTGAATCACCCTGTATAGTCCCACAAATAGAAGTTACGAGCTATCAGATCTGGGAATCATGGTAACCTGTGTAGCATTGGCAGATCATTGTCTTCAGCACTGCTCGTCTATCACCCAAGTAGGGTATAATTTGGGTATTGTTGAACGTCCACATGGAAACTAGTTAAGGCACCATTCTGTTGAAAAATTTTGGTCGTGAAGATCCTCTTCAAGCTAGAGTATAAGCTGTTCTCTTAACATGTCCATTTTTGAGATTTTTTCATAGTAGGTTCAGCAAAAAAAAAAAAAAAAAAAAAAAAAAAGCTGTACAGTTTGCCTTTGCCCTTTGCACAAAATACATTTATATCTTCTGTGTTACCAATGGATGAGCTTTAATACTTCTAAATTTTCCCAGATTTTTCTTCTAAAATAACTTTTTTTTTACTCTTCTATTAATGCATTTCCAAACACTGAGAGTAGATATTTAAACAGTCATGTGATTTTGAAACAAGTTTGTTGATATCAAACAAGGACTTGCATGGCTTAACTATTTTTTGGAAAGCATCAAAATATCTTTTAATGCTCTAATTGCAGATTTTAACTAGACATTTTAATCTTTTTTTTTATTGCTGTGGATGTAATCTTTCATCCTATGGAATATTTACTTCAACAAAAAAAAGTTGCCTTCTATTTTATAATTTAACTGACTTGTCCAATTCTCAATCATCAGACTTCTAAATTTTTTGCCATTTCTTTAGCTTGTTTGATTACTGATTTGAAATTTGTTTCAATGTAATTTGTTTCTAGAGTTTAGAGTCTTTTCTTAAAGATGTTTAAGCAACTCCAGTAACATTTCTTTGAAAACAAAAGCTTTTCAGTGGCTGCGTTCTTGTACGCAGATTCAGCACGTGACCATAATCGACAAGACTTAGTATTTGTAATGTTTCCAGTCATTCACAGAGTGAACTAACAAAGATTTTATCTATCAGTAAAATTAAAAAAACAGACATTATTTTTACCAATTTTTGCCTTCTGCAAATTACCGTATAGACTCTCTTTGAGACTTCTTTTTTTTTTTTTTTCTCCAAATCATTACTTTTAAAAGTTAAATTTGACTTATTTACAGGTCATAGTTAAAATAATACAAATGAGGTAATGATGTCAAATTCAGTACTTATTTCGTTACGGGCAGAGATATTAATAAAGTTCTGATTTAGAGATCATTTGTGCAGGGAAAAGTCTTGACTTACACGGTATTTCTCAGAAGGAAAAAAATAAATTAGGAAGGAAATATATGTGTAAATTTCAATTTAAATGATTAAAGAAGACTCATGGTCTATTATCACAAAGACATTAATACATGTATATCTTTCCTGCCTTGGTACCTGCATGAATTTCACAAATTGTACCTTTTGCCAGCCCTTGCTGTATCATTCCTTTAATGTGATAGGCTCATTAGATGACATCTGTTAAATATCATTGTATTGAACTTTGATACATAATGTTTATATTTTATCCATCCATATGTTTATCGCAATGGCAATTCAAATATGACCGGGCTTTATAATTTCACAAAGTGCTGCTGGTAATGTACTGTCACATTACCGTATTTATTCTACTATAATGCGCATCTTGTATAATGCGATTCCATTTTTAGAGCCCAAAAAATAGTAAAAATTTTATCCTCTTGTATAATGCGGTCTCCATTTTTGACTTGTTGCGAGAAATAAATAAGCAAGAGGATCCAGAAAAAGAAAGAAGAAAGGGGGGGGGGGAATCCTCTTTATTTCTATTTCCAGTCACTGCTTTTCAGGTCATAAAAAGTGGAAAACATCACGAGTTCATTACAGAAAAGTGAAAAACGTTTATAAAGTTCCATTGCAGGGAAGAGGGAGAATGGCTTATTGATAGTCTCTGACAACACTTCTTAGAAAGAAAGCCTATGCCCTGAAAATTTATACATTGTTACATGGCCATAGGTAGTCATAATTTAGGGCTTATTATTGGTAGAAATACGATTAACAATATCTTTTTATGATGTAACAATGTATGAATTTTCAGGTCACAGGCTTTCCTTCTGTTTAGATGTTCGTTAATTTATTCAAAATGGCGGCATGTGAAGTGAGCCGTGTTTCTAACTTCTAAGTTAGTTTCCTTATTTTATTTCGTGATATTTACAAATATCCAAAGATTTTTTGTAAGTAATTACTGCTAACAATAATAAATAGATATTAATTTAAGGTAAACCTATAAAGTAACGTCCCCAAGATGGCAGAGATCGGGAGGGCATCTATATAATTTTAAGTAACTTTATTTATTTTATATATATTACTAATAAAATTGTCTGTTCAGACTCAGAAATAGTACGTTCGCATTTCCCATTACTGCATTATTGCCAATTTGAATATCTTAAGCTTAAATTTCGTCTTATTTTTAATGGAATCAAACAGACTGTAATGTTGTAATAAAAACTGCTAATTACAGAGCATATAATTATTGTTTTTTTGTTTATAAACAATTTTTCGTGAAATATATACTTCATAAATTACTATCAGGAATAAATAGACAAGTTTGTGAAATATATTATTTCATAAACTCCTCATCTATTAAATTACTCGTTATTTCATAACTTCCCCATCTTGGGGACGTTACTTTATAGGTTTACCTTAATTTATTAAAATTTAAGTGGGAAAATTATAAGATCGACACAGTTTTGAAGTTATTTTCTTAGCCTTTGGCGACGGAAAATTAAAATAATAAGTCAATTACCTTGCTGTATAATGAACTGTACATTGTATATACTGTATATTAATGTACTGTGGTGCATATTATATGCTAGCTTCATTTGAACTTTATCAGTCTGAAGTTCATTTGTTTAACCCCCCCCCACCCCCACCCAGTCGTTGCAGCGCTAATATTATACTCTTGTATAATACGGTCCCACAAATTTAGATGCTTTTTTAGGCTAAAATTTTTCGCATTATAGTAGAATAAATACAGTACCAACTTGCTGTTTGTTAGCAACTTTTGTCTTGCTAGGATAAAAGTCATGTTAGAAGTATTTTTAAAATGTGATAGTTTATAATTGTGTAATATTTTAATTAATTTAATGGCTGTAAACAAAACTTAAACATCAAAAATTAATAATTCATTTATCTCGAATTTTTAAATTAATTATTTTTTTGTATTTTTTCTAGCAGTTAATAGAAAAAATGATATATGATGTATTAACAGATCCTAATGTTAAAATGTCTATTGTTATATTTTTTTTCTCAATAGAATATCTTAATTATGAAGATGGGAAATTCTCTAAGAGTCGAGAAATTGGTATTTTTGGAGATCAAGCTAAAAATACGGGTATTCCTGCGGACATATGGCGATTTTATTTGCTTTATACAAGACCCGAATCGCAAGTAAAGAACATCGCAAAATATATATAATTGCTTGTGCTCACCCATTTTGTAGAATACTCATCAAGTTATTTGAAGCTTTAAGTTGTTTTTTTTTTTTATCTTTATTAAATTTTCATGTTATAAATTTTTTTAAAAGAGCTGCTAATTTCTTCTCTGATAGAAACATATGAAGTTAATAGTTTGTTCTTCTTAATCTTATTTTCATAGGACAGTGCATTCAGTTGGTCAGATTTGATGCTGAAAAATAATTCGGAGTTATTAAATAATTTAGGAAATTTCATTAACAGGTTATTAAATATTTTCCTTTTTGGTACTAAATATTGCTCTTTCTTTGTAAAAGATAAAACAGGCCGTTTAATTTTTTTTAATTTTTTTTTATTTATTTATTTGAAGGGCTTTGGCATTCTTGGGCAACAATTTTGGTGGAATTATTCCTGAAATAACTCTTAATGAAGATGATAAAATTTATTTAGCATATATTACTCGTCAGTTAAATGAATATTTAGAAATGCTGGAAAAAGTCAGGTTGGCTGTAGAAATTATTATTTAATTCTTTAAATTAATTTGTTCCAATTTGTTAAAATCGAACCTACAATATATTAAAATTTAACGTCAGATCTTCAACTTAAAACATATCTGAAATTAGATCTTTTGGATTTGTCGGTTAAAAATAGTTTGGATTAATTGAAAAACTAAAGGATTTGGTCATGTTTTAATCGAAGAAGGTCATGTTTTAATCTCTTTCAGTGTTGTCTCTTTGCTTCTCAGCCTACCTATCCCTGAACCTTTTTTTTTTTTTAGAAATGGTGCTCAGAGAAAATGATATTGAGGCTCCCATAATCACAGAAATTACCTGTCACAAAATTAAGTGTTTACAATAATGGGGTTTATGCATGATTTTTTTTTTTTTAATTGTCAAATTAAAGAACACGTCTCGTATCCTTATTGTTTTTTTCTAATTAATTTTTATGAACATCACAAATTAAAGATAAAAAAATGACAATGACAAAAAAATGTTTTATTTTTTACCCATATTACAAACCACTCTGTTGTATCACCTGTATGGTCGCATCACTGCAACAACTAACGTTCAGAATGCATTATGGCTTTTCTTAATCATCACAACATGTAGTGGCCAATGTTGGCTACGCAATCACTCCATGTGACGTCACAAATCAGTTAACACAGTCACGGCACCTCTGAAGATGAGTTTTCTCCATCATCATCAGTTTTTTGTCTGCCAAGATCATTTCAAAATTGAAATACTGAATTGAAAAATACATGTGAAAGATGAACAAACTTAAAGCATTTATTTCATTTATATGTTAAAAATAATAGCATCCATCTCAATACTTGCATTGTGATTTATACGATGCCCTATACAAGCGTTTATATGATATAGTAATAACATATAACCTAATACAATGGTCCCTCCGCAAGTCTGCATTCCACAAGTCGGGAAATTCCAGAAGTCGCCAATATTTTCATGATATCCAAGATGGTTGGCAGTGACTCCAGCTGGGGATTTTTTTGCACAAATGCATAATTTGTAACGATTATGATGATTAAAATATTCAAAGTTAAACAATATAAAAGTTAATTATGGAAATTAATATGAGAATTGTTATAAGCCGGCTTTCTTCGAGCTGATTATTTTCCACGAAATTAGGGATGGTGACTGATTATAGAGGCATCCCCCCAATTTCCCACATAAGCGGCTACAATTAAAAATTTAAAATGCCGACTTGTGAATAAGGTTGCCGTAATTTGGAAAAGTGTTACTATAATTAATCTGGTATAATTTTTCCTTGCAATTTTCTTCTTCGAAAGCTAGTATTTTACGGAAGAATACGAGCGCAACACGGCAATAAAGGAGACACGAAAATATATCTTTGGCGAAGAGTGGAATTGCTGATGTTTTAGCATTGGAAATGCTTAGCACGTAGTTTAAAAGATTTTTTTTCTTTATTCTAAGCATTATTTTACATTATTCATGTGTTGTTTATCATTAAAATCAATCGAAACGTTAGTTGATCAAATCCAAAATACCGCTGTCACTTTGTGCTCTTCGTTAATATTTTTTTTTTTTTTAAAGCGGGGGAAAAAAATAAACCTTTTCTAAATCTGTTAATATAATGCAGTATTTCTCAATATTGTTAATACTTTAGTCAAATAACTTAATAAAAGCCTTAAGTGTGTTCGTTTTTCCAAGATTTCTAGCGGGTGTAAAGGAAACATTTCTGATGTTTTTAGCGAACTTGGCCTCTCTAAATGGGATTCTTAATGATGTATTCTTTGTTATCTTGTCTAGAAGAAGTGCAGAGTTTCAGCTTTTTTTTTAATATTACAGAGTCTCCTCTGCTTGATTTTCGAAAGCAGGAATTTTCATTCCATATCTGGTTTATTTATAAATAAATCATTTTAAGTTGTACTTTGTAATGTTCGCGCTTCATAGCATACATGGAGGGGGTGGTCGATATAAAGTCCGTGACAAAAACGTTAGCATACCTGCCAACTCACCCGGATTCACTGGGTGTCACACAAATTTTGACAATTTCACCCAGTCACCCGATTGTAAAAATCTCCCAGCGAATAATAATCTCGTAAAAGAACCCCATAAAATTTAAATTTCCCCTTCTTTCCCTATGATGCACCAGCAAGTTACTTACTGAGTACTTATTTCACGTACGGTGTATCTTACTCCCTTAATTATTTTACTAGTGTGTGCCCTCGCATGCATAGATGGGGGCACCTGTCAAGGAACCCACCTCAAAATAGACATTTATGCTCAGTAGGGGCAGGTTGTTTTAGACTAGCAGGGGAGATGAGGCGTGGTGTATAACTCAAAGAAAACTCTTTAATAAACATTATTTTTGGTTACAATATAGGCTATGTAAAGATATTAAAGTTGCCCCCCCCCCCCAAAAAAAAGATTCAACAATAACTAACAAAATAGGTTGTCGTTAATAACAATA
This sequence comes from Rhysida immarginata, assembly GCA_023313115.1. NCBI lineage: Eukaryota > Metazoa > Arthropoda > Chilopoda > Scolopendromorpha > Scolopendridae > Rhysida > Rhysida immarginata. The sequence goes on along the minus strand of JAHWFO010039271.1, from coordinate 47,404 downwards.
GATTGCATAAAACATAAAATGGCATTTAACCTGGTAGAACAGAACTAAATGATGCACTAGCATCAACAAACACCTGCTTCAAATACTAACGTGCAGATGCTAGCACATGAGCTTTGAGGTCAGGGACAAGTACGCATACATAAGCGCAACTACTCCGGACAATATGGCCACTGACCGTAGCCACAATCCTCACCGTGTGAGGATAACACCAGAAGGCGTCACGCCCTCCTTTATTTGTGTCCCGGCTTTTGGATTAGGCCTGTATATGGGGCTCCTCGGGCAGGGGAGGAGAGCTGGGTAATCCGGAGAGCTGTAACCCCTGTACACAGCAGACTAATTATCGTTGCCACTCAACACTTCCAACATGCAGTGCATTCTCTACATATTTCTTGGGGAATTTTACTCAACCACGGCAACTAACTGTGCTGTATTGACTAGCAGTACCAGTAAATCCTGACAACGCCTCAAAAGGACACACGTACTAAGCCCCACATTTACATTTTCCCAAGCACATACATGGGTGGACAAAAGTTTGGGGTAAGTGTGTTTTCTAAGAAAACAATTATTTAGAGATTTTATTGTTATGACACCTTTTTACTTACTATTGAATATATCAAAATTGACAATTGAATAATTGATCTTTTAATTTGTTTTTAAGTTACATCCAAATAATGCAAATTACACTGGTCAAAAGTTTGGGGTAACAGGTAAATAATCATCAAGATATTAAAAGTAAAGGAAATTAATATGAAATCTGACCGCTATTAGACTTTATAACTTGAAGAAGACGATTTGTCATTGATGAAAATAACTTCTTGATGGTGTTTGGTGCTATTTTAACAGCGGAGGCCTCAATTGCATTGATTAGCTGCATACGAGTTGAATACTGTTTGTCAGCATAAATATCCTGGCTCATAAGATGCCAAACATTTTCTATAATGTTGAGGTCGGGACTCCTTGCCGGCCAGTCTAGTGTACAAACTTTGTTAGTGGAAAATCATTCAGTAAAAATTCGTGCTTTGTGGATAGATGCATTGTCTTGCTGCCATACCCATTGTAGTGTCTCTTACAGAAAAGAATGGATTTGCTTTGAAGGTCTTCTAAGTATTGGTTGCCGTATATTTGCCCTCAATTACTTTTATCTTCAGGTGACCTGTGTTTGAAATGGCACCTAATGGCATCACATCTCCTTCTCCCATTTGGTGCATATTTCTGACCAGAGCAATTGGTTTTTGGCCTTGTTTTTTAACATAACTGCACATGTTATCAGGTCCATCCATGGAATTATCAGGTTTTTCATCAGAAAATACCACCAACCCAAAATCAGTCTTCTCATGATGTGTTTCTGAGCAAATTGAAGTCTTGCTATTTTATTTTTTGGTGTTAATGGCAGTGATTTTTCAATAGTGAAAGTTCTCACGCTGCAATTCATGCCTTATGGTTCTGGTTGAAGCCTTCAAATCAAGATTTACTTCGATGCGCGTACTGTTTACAATGTGGCCAGCTGCAATTTCTTTTCTCCCATGGCGTTTTATGCTAGATTTTGTCCGTCTTGTAAGTGCAGATGGGTTTCCAATCTTCTTTCCTGTCTTCCTGTTTTCATTTTTAATTGCCCTGATTACTGTATTGTAGCCAACATCAGCAATTTCAGCTTCTTGCTTGAAGTTCTTGTGTTGAGCATACAATGCATGAATTTCCTTCGTTTCTCATCAGAAATCATCTTAAGACACTTCTTCACATTCCAAAAAATCAATGGACAAATATTCATGCACTTTACTGTAAAAAATATCAGTTATTTACCTGTTACCCCAAACTTTTGACCAGTTCAGTTTGCATACTTTGCATGTAACTTAAAAACAAATTAAAAGATCAATTTTTCAATTGTCAATTTTGATATATTCAATAGTAACTTAAAAGGTGCCATAACAATAAAATCTCTAAATAATTGTTTTCTTAGAAAACACACCTACCCCAAACTTTTGTCCACCAGTGTAGCTGGGTAGCATCATTGAAGCCTTGAACTGTGAACGCAACATAACACCATTAACTGGTCTCCGTACGCAGAAAACGTACGACAATCTATATTGTAACAGTCACAAACAAGCTGTAAAGCTCATCTTATATCCATAGAAACGAGCGATGCAAATTTCGTGATGGTGGGTCACCAAGTTCCTCCTTTGCCTGTGTATGTTGCATAGAACAACACAATTGCAAAGATAAGAGATAACTAACACTTTTCCGTCATCCAGCTAAACTCTTGAATCATGAAAATGGAATAAAAATAGGAATGTTCTCACCACTTATGGAAAAATCCAACGTTGCGTTCTTAACTTGGGCGTTCGCTAATGTTCTGACAAATGAACATCACAGCGCGTACTATCGTCCCAAAGCGCTGAAACTCATATTAAACACAACAAAATACCGCTGTCCTGTTGCAGTATCCGCAATGTAGAACAATTAAGTAGAAACGATTCGGGTTAGTCATAAAAAACTAGATTTCCCTTGTTTCATCGTCTTAAGAAAAAAAAAATATATTGAACAGTCAACATCGATGCATCACGATGGGAGGCTCCCCTGCTGAACACGCCAAAAACCGCTCTCTCACAACAAAGGGAAGGCTCATTGCCTCTCGTTCTTAGCACAGACTTTTAGGAAAATCTGTAACAACAACGCACAGATACAATCTTTATCTAAAGCAGTTGTTGCAGCCTCCCCATTATTTAAAACTACATAAACTTAACAGGAGTTACCACATGGAAAACGCTTTTATATGATCAAACAAAAGAACAACACTATGAGCACGATGCACACCAACAAGCCTCACGGGACACACCCCCTCATATAGCTCACATACGAGCCATAATAAAACAACCAATCACCAACAAAACAACAGACAGACACCAAAAACCATACAACTGCTAAAATAAAAAAAAATAAAAAAACACACATTGACCCAGTCACAAGTGAATAATATGTAAATGTGACATCTTAATCCTTTATATTAAAACGCAAAGCACTTTTTTAAGAGAAAAATCGGCACTTTTGCACATGCACATTGATCATTGTTATCGTCGTTAATTGTTTTATGTAATTGTTAATTTGATCATCAATGCTAGCAAAGTTCTTGATGTGACATCTTTGTGGAGAGGATTGTTTATGATTGTTCATGAAACCACACAGTTGATTGCCATCAAATTTTGATGGGTTCCATATAGAGTAAAATTAAATCCAAAAGTAAAATTTAAGTGCACAGTTTTTGTAACAATTAAATATGTTATCGATATGTATATTTTACCCTACAAAAATGTACTCTATGACCCTGTTTTCCTCCAGAAATAGTTGGCAGGTCTGCGTTAGGCCTATGAAAATGCCTCACAATAAAATGTGATCTGCATAAAAGTGACATTATGTGTCTGTAAATTAAGTATCTGCATGTTACATTCTTTTGCTTTCCCAGAATTTACATGTAATTCAGTTTTTCTGAATGGTTGAGCCACTAAAGAATATATGAATAGCCTTGCGAGAACCATATTTGGCAGGAATTTTCCAGCATGGCTGAAAATCTCGCGTGATCTTTCTAGCTTTCTTGCATGTACCTTTCTATTAAATTCATGGTAGAACAAGAGAAAGATTGCACTTGTCCATTTTTAGGCTTAAAAAATTTATGGAATGGCAAGAGATTAGAGAATGTAAAACCCACTATTGTAATGTTTTTCCTCATGAATTTTAATAATTCATGCCAATATGCAGGCTAATCAGAATTTTGAGTTGTTTTATGACTTTCTGCTGTATTAGATTATTTTTTTTAGTATAATCTATTCTTTTTGAACCAGTTGAGCAATATAATATGCAGATGAATGTTCATTAATTTTGATAATTTATCTCAAGTGCTATTCATTGATTGTCATTAGTTATCCTCAACATTATTAATTTAATAACTACAGTAATTAACTGTTTATTTAAAAAAATCTTATTAAGTGAACTTGTAGATATTAATTTAAAATATATCTTTTATTCAGAATTAGAGAAGCAATTCGACATATTTTAAATATATCTCGGCGTGGCAATCAGCATATTCAAAACAGTCAACCTTGGGTTTTAATTAAAGGGGATGCTGAAGAAAAGTAAGAATATAACCTGTTCCATTTTAAATTTTATTTGCAGTAATATTTAAATTTTGTTATTTTTAAATTTTTTTTTTTTTTTTTATCTCTTTTAATGATTAAACAGAAGAATTATGTAAACGCTCGATATGAAGCTCGGGCTTCTATTTTGAAAACATGGTTTAGAAACAAACCAGTCAGGAAGTGATTGTACAGGGTTGTGCATAACCTTTTGCTAGGGGTCTGGAAAATAAACAAAACTAAGTGGAATATTCTGCGGTTGATAATCAAAAAGTACGTTTATTTCTGCTTTTATCACATCAATATTTAGTGTGGCCACCACCTGCTTCTCGAACAGCACGCATCCGTTTCGGGTAGGAGCGGAGGAGTGTCTCAAACAGAGCAGTATCGTACTCCATGTCCTTCAGCACAGATGTCAGGTGTCCCATTAGAAGGTCTCGAGAATACCGATTTTCACCACGTTCTTGAATCATTAAAGATTCCACTGCGTCTTTTAACACAGCTCCAAAATGTTCAGCAACGTTTAGGTCAGGGGATGCACCGGGCCATTCGTTTGATGAGAAGAAATCGATAGCACTTTCTCTTAGGATTTGCTGTGTTGCATTAGCCTTAAAGCAAGGTGCCTTATCGTGCAAAAAACAAACTTCATGCGGGTCGATAGTGTTGTTTGGATCTCGAAGAAACGGAAAAACATCGGTTTAACTTGTTCGCAACCCATTTGCGATTAATAAAAGACGCACCTGCTTCCATTGCCTCTCGATATGCATTTGCACGAACTCTATCCATGAAACGCTGCTCTTCACTGTCATTTATTAAACCAGCCATATTTGTTTGATACCAATAGACGCACAATGAACTATTCTCTGCCGAAGCGTCATAAGAGTGTGCTACAACGCTGTGGTTTAAGTCGCAGCCCCCTAGCAAAAGGTTATGCACAACCCCGTATAAGATCAGCTGCTGATCGGAGACCAGGGACAATTTTGCCCGTACATCGGGCCTATATTCAAGACCGGCTTTTGGCTGAAATTTTCAGATAAAAGACTGGTTTTAAATCCAGACTACTTTTATTTAGGTCCCAGCCTCAAATCGAGCTTATAAATGTTAGATTTGGATATATTTTTACTATTGTGTGTGGAAGTTGAGCTTTTAAGGGTTTTACTTTTCAAGTACTGAAAATTATTTTTTAATGTAGGAACTTAAACTTTCAAAAAGTTATTTAAATTGTGTATATATTTTTAACTGTATGAATAAACGATCTCAACCGTAGTGTTACACAGATGTTTTAAAATGATAGACATAAGTTTTAGAAGTAAAAAGAAAGATTAATGCAATATTCAAAGGTGCACAATATTTAAACAGTGATTCGTAAGAGATTATTGTTAATACACATTAAAGACACTTCAATTATCATCATTCTCAGTACCCCCTCTCAATTGGAAGTTTTGATTTGAGAGTTTTATCAGTTTGATACTATCACTAAAGAATCTGTGTTGGGATGTGAAAGTGATTTAGTAAGCATATTTAATGCTAATTGTGAAAATGCTAGATGATGGAAAGATTCAAACTGAAGTTCCAAACTTGTTGGGATATGCTCAATTGTTTCGACTACATGGAAAACATTTCGAGCAACAGACCATGTCTAGACCAACCTAAGATCAGGAAGACCAAAGAAATCTAGCAAGCGCCAGGAGAGAACTCTAAAAGAAATCTGCAAGAAAATGAGAAAAAAAGACATCGAGAGAGATAAATAACGAGTGGAAGAAGATATCTTATGACAGAACCATCTGATGAACTTGGGTTTCGTTCGAGGAAAGCGAAGACAAAGACGCGTCTAACTAAGAAACACCGACATGCACTTTTGAAATAGGCAAGAACTTACAAGAAGTGGACAATTGAAGATTGGAGGAAAGTTATTTTTTCTGACGAAAGCCGGATTTGTTTGTCAAGTGGTGACGATGCTGGAAAATTTGTTGGAGGCATTCAAACGAAAAATTTTATGATGACTGCCAGTCAGCAAAGAAAAGTTTTCACAAGGACTCATGGTTTGGGGTTATAGTTCTTTTAAAGGAAAAGGCAAACTGTGCATAATGAAAACAACAGTTGACTCAGAAGCATACATTAATATTATTGATGCCCTCCTTCATCCAACAGTTGAAAATCATTTTGGAGATGATCAGTGCATCTTCCAAGATGACAACGCATCTTGCCATCGTTCAAAAAAATGTGAAGGTGCATCTTGCTGTCGTTGAAAAAATGTGAAGGTGCATCTTGCTACCATTCAAATACCCCAACTTAAATGCCAACCAACAGCCCCAACATGAACCCAATCGAAAATTGTTGGCACAAGTTGAAGATACTCGTCAAGGAAAAACACCCAGCAAACAAACAAGTATTGTCCTCTTCAATAAAGTCCATTTGGTGTGAACTTGAAGACTGTTACATAAGAGACCTTATTGACTCAATGCCTAAGCACATCAAAGCATTAATAAAAACCAAGGATGGTGCAGTGCAATACTAAATTCGTTTGCAACAAATTATTGCAAACTTTTTTCCCATGTATTTCATTATCGCTTTAATTCTTTTTTCAGTGTTATTATTTGTTTAGAATATCATTTAAATTTTTTATGCATTGTAAATTAGCCGAATAAACGTATATTAATTCTTGTACCGTTTAATTGTGTATCCTTATTTTTAAAAAATCAACTAGCATCGCATGCCAGCAAATCAGCAATAAGTATCGCAAACTTTTTGCCAGGGATTGGATGTTTGGTTGTGTTGGGTGTTAGAATATGTAATGACAGTCAATGAGTTCATGTGCTGAAGTATCATGATATTTCTAAATTTCCTTATTACTTCTCAGGATTCATTCAGTTACAAAAACTTGACCTGGTCTTGAAGAACTCATGCATGCACCTTATAATAACACATTGCCACACAGTGTTTTACAGTTGCTTCAAACACTCTTTCTTTATTTCCTTTCCAAGAAAGCCCCAAACAAATTGACGGTCATCGCTGTTCAATAAGCTTATCTTAGTTTCATCTGACCACAAAACATCAAAAAGTGTCAATATCTTTCTGCACTTTCCTTGGTAAATTGCAATCATTATATCTTATGAATTTGTTTCAGCAATGGTTTCTTCTTTGCCACACAGCCTCAAAATCCTGTGTCATTCAAATATTGATGTATAGTTCTATTCGACATGTGGAACAAGTCCAGAACTGATCCTATTTTGAGGACATTTTCCTGTTTTTTATAGACGATGGGACGCACTGATTCGGGGGCACCGCCATTAAGCAAGTCACGTGATCAATCCGCCATTAAGCTGGTGACAATCGTCGTTCGAATGCATGGTTGGAACATGCTGAAACCAATATTACATTTGAAATCGTATACAGGTGGGAAGATTAAAGATGTCAAATAGTGAAAGTAGAGTACGATTCTCATAAGCTGTTTTTAAAAGATTCATTATTAATGATAATAACATTTTTAGGGGGTGTTTGTTATGATTTGCCTGGTTATGAAGATTGGAAAAAAGTTGTTCAGATCACTTCCATCCAAGTTATCTGTAATATCCTTTATTATTTGCTTCTGCTTCATCAATATCAAGTCTCGCTCTTTAATTTTGTTTTTCTGGAAAATCTCTGTGGTTTTATGGAGGTTTTCTTCCTTGTTTTGTTTGTATCTTTAGGTTTTATGGGTGCATGGACACCTAGGTCTTTTTGCGTCCTTTCACATGATTAATATATGGACACAATCCAAGAAATCAGCATGATTATTATGTTTTTACACATTCTGCGAACAAACACAAACTTACATGCCCGTGACTGGATTCGAATGCGTGACTCGACGGATTCGAGAACTGGAAAGACTACGCCCCAGCCTTCTTGGCCACCGAGCCGGCCCTTGTACTTTTTTTAGTACCGAGAAATTTTTTTTACTTTTTGTACTTTAATATAAGAGTTTTTTTCTTGGCTTGCAATCCTTAAGGAAACTGAGAAAGCTTAAAGGGTTCCCATAAAGGGCAATCCTGTACTTTTATTGGATTATGTTCATTACAAACATTATTTAGCCACTGAGAAAGATTTACTAACATAATTTCCACAACTGACAACTGCACAGCTTCTTCCATGCCAGGCATTTTTAGGTTCATTATCACCACCTTAATGGCAGACAAAAAGTGACACTGAGTGAGAGCGCTTTGCGGATCAACAGTCTATATCTGTACGTTTCCGAATGCATTTTGTATGGTCACAAATTTTTGATGGCCTTCCTTATCTTGGTAATAATGATGTTAGCTGATATTTTTATTTTATTTTATTTATTTATTTATTTATTTATTTATTTATTTATTTATTTATTTATTTATTTATTTATTTATGTATTTATTTATTTATTTATTTATTTATTTATTTTTATACAATGGACTGCATGGTTGAAATGGGTAATTCTAATTGTTTAGCTATTTTCTTGTAGTCTCCACCTTTGGTGTGAAACTTTACCACCATTTCCCAAGTTTCATGGGAGTTCTTTGGTTTGGAATCTTCAACAAAGTTATGGAAATAAGAGAATATCATATTTTCTAGACTATAAGTCACACATATTTCTAAAAATTTGGCTCATTTGTGAGATTTATAACTCAACAATAGTTGTATATGTAATAATGTAATTACTAAGACATAATTATTAGCGTGCACAATATTATTCTATTGTTAGCTCTTAAAGAGAAACGTTGTCATGCCAATGTTAAGGTGAAATGTCTTATGCCTTCTTACATTTTCAATGTATGTCTTTAACTATTTGTTCAATTAAATAAGTTAAAAATTTCAGTCTAGCATCTTCATGTTTATTTCGACAATTCATTATGAATATGTAAGAAGAATTCTAATATCATTCAACAAATGTGATGTATATGTGAAATTTACAAGAAAATTCAAACGTTATTTCTAGATAACTTTAGAGAGATTGGTGAGTAGCCAACATTGGTAAAAGTGCAGAATAATGTCTCCTAATTTCTTTGGCTGATATCATTAAGAGTGGGCTCATTCATGTTTTGTATTTATTGTTGTGACAGCCCTGATAAAGACTAAGTCATAATAGGTTATCAAACACTGGTTGTTCGGACAGATGATGTGATTAAAAATTAATGGAATATTTTTCATGCAGGTTATGAATACTTTTTGTCCATACTCATTTACTTACTTTACTTTCTGTTATTGGAAATAATCTGAGGCGATTGTTCTCTGTAGTATTTAAAAAAGAAATGATGACAGTACATTTAGGTTGAAAATCATCTGACTACTTTCAACATTTAACCCTGCCTTCCCGGTTATAAAATGCATTTCTTTTTCAAATTTTTTCTGCCTGAGGTGAGTTTCTGTATTTTTAGTTTCAACTCCTGAAGCTCACCCTCAAGCTCTTCAATTTTTTTTTCTCTTCATTTAGCATGTGTTAACTGTTTCATAATATCCACCCGAGTTTGGATAACTCAAACTTCCTTTCAGTTCCTTTGTTCAACCTGTTTTACAGGCATTCCAATGAATTATAACCCATCACTGTCTTCCACTCTTGTCACAATTTCACCATAGAACAACTCCAAACTGTTTGCAAACTCCTATACATTCTCTTATTCCCAATGCTCCTCTTTATAATACTCCTTTCAATGTATCTGTTTCCCCAGAAATGACCGACCCTCCTGAAATTCAGTAAGAGTTCATATGCTGCACATCAATCAGGGATTCACAAGAAACCATTCTGGATAATCTATCCTAGGAGAAAAACATTGTGTCATCTGCCTATGATACTGAGCCACCTCTTCACTTATCTGATGTGATCCTTATAATCCACTTGTTTTTATGCTCAGTCTCAGTTGTGGTAGCTGCTGACTTGTTGATAGCTGAATTCCTGCTCTTGATCCTTTGGCAGTTCTCATTGCCTTTCATCTCGCTGTGGGAGCCTTGGCTGTGTGAGACTCTTGGCATTACAGAGTCTCCTCTCTGTCTCCTTTCTCCTAGAGTCTCTGGTTTTGCTGCTGCCTTGACTGGCTTCCTGACCTCTGTTTGGCTCTGGCTTGCCTTGATGAGAAAATATCGACCCTTTTTATATTTGAGAAATCCCATCTTTCTCTTCATTGGGCACTAAATTATTCCCACTCCTTGCCTAATTGGTATGAAACTTTTCCTCCTTATTTTCAATCCTGATGAATCATTTGCCGTCATTGGTGGTGGCAGCAGCCTAAGGGTCAGAAAAATCAAGCCAATTTCTATACGTGTGCATTTGTACATGTTGATGAAGAGGTGAGAGGAGCTCGTCTGATCTCTCCTTCCGACTCGTATCTCAATGATCGCATACAGGTATGTTTCTCCACCACTGCCTCAATCTGATGATTCATTTTATGAACTCTTCTCAAATGCATGTTCTATGATAGAGTTCATTAGCTTGAAGTGGATAGAGTAGGAAGAATAGGAAAGAAATGTATAATAATTGTATTCTCAAGGGATATCATATGACAGTTTGGTTGACAACTAATTCTAGGTACTGAAATCCCATCTATTAGTTTGCCTTTTCCTAAGGAGTTTTAGGACAATCTTAATAATCTATTAAATAAAGGAAAGTCCAAAAATGATACAGATACAGTGTTACGTAGATTTACGTATCACTAAGAACACTAGAACGCTGAAATTTGATTTTGAAATCTACTGGAAAGTTAACCACGGCAAATATAATTCCCTTTCAGTCTAATCACTCTATGCAGCACAGGACATCGGCCATCAGGCATAGCTTCTGTCAGGCAATGACATATTCCATCACTGTGAATGCCAGAAGAAAAGATCGGCCTCGGTGGCTCAGTGTCTGCGTGATCGCCTCTGATGCCCAAGGACGCGGGTTCGACCCCGGCCGAGGATGACGAGGATTTTTTCAGGGGGAAAATCCTGAGATCACGCACTTCCTTCGGAAGGTAAGTAAAGCCATTGGTCCCGTGTATTCGTTTGCCAGCTGCACGTTAAAGAACCCTTGCGAGACAAAATTTGTGGCCCCTATAACGCCGTCCTGAAATGACCATGGCAGTTGAAAAGGACATTAATACCAAACAAACCAAACCAAACCAGAAGAAAAGAAATAGCCACGACATATGAGCTAGCTAAGCTCAGTGATTTCACAGTAGATATTACTTAATCTGTCTTCAAGAATGTTAAAAGGACCAAAGAACCTTAACAAATGGAAGATACATTAAACAAAAGTTACATTACAAACACTTATATCATCTCCAACAGTAGGAAGGTAACCAATGTTTTTCAAGACTAAGGCCTTGTTACAGCGTTTAGAACTAAAGACTATAGTAGATTTATTTTAAACCCTAAGAAAAGGGTTGACGATGGAAGTGATTTCAACCTATGTGGAGTATACAGACTAAAATGTGAAACTTATTGCAAAATTCTATTGGAACCACGAAACGTTCATTTATTGCAAGATACAAAGAACACAGAAGATCTTGGCTTAACAAAGACGAGAAATCTGCATATGCAGAGCATCTAATTTCGAAGAAACACAGGGTGCTACAAATAGAAAAGTTCATGAAGATTGGAAAAGGAGCAGCCAAGCATGAAGAGATTGAAATCTGAAAACATCGATGGGATAATCAAGAAAAGATGCTAAATAACCAGACATCGTTCGACAGAGACGCCATTATCGACTTTCTAGTCGATCTCCCCGATTTTATTAACTGGAAATGAATCGACTAGTAGGTCTGCTGTATAGTTGCCATCTCCAGTAATACCTTATTGAAATTGTAGTCCACCAGTCAGCGATTTGCTTGTCATGATTGGTGGACACATTACTTCTGTTTGCTCTATATTATGTTAACGAAATTCTTACTTGTTACTATTTAGCTAGCCTTAAGTTTATATAACTTGATAATGCTTTAATACAGAAACGTGTCGACAATAAACTAATAGTATCCGTATCACTTTTGGACTTTTCTTTATTAAATACGTGGGTTGGGGCAAAAGTCATGGCAACTATTTTTTCTTGAAGATACCAGTCCGGTTGGAAAATATGACATATACAGATGAAAGGACAAGGTGTTAACTACATGTGTGGACAATGAATAGCACTGAAATATCGTAACACACTAATTTATTACGGTAGTATACAGGGCAATATGGCCTTCACGGTGCAAAAGAATGACAACACAGTACACATAAAGTTGACATGACAAACCTGGGCCTAAAGACTCTCAAAGTAGTCCCCTGCTACTGTCACCACACGCTGCCAACGATGTGGGAGGCGCTGAATACCATCAGCCTCACGACCGGTCGTCCCGAACATTGCTCATCACTGGTTGACACACGTGCTTGCTGAAACTTTCCTACCCAACGTGCTACTGTACGGTATGTTAGGGCATTATTCCCAAGGGCTTCCACTTATTCACTGTGACATTCCATCGCATTTCTCCCTCGGAGAACGGTTATTTTGATGTAAGCACGCTGCTCAACACTGGTTACTTCCATCTCGCACGACACTCGCCAACTGACTGATTTCACAGCCCTCGCTGCGCTACTACCAGCTATCACAGAGCCATCTGTTGTTCTGCATACACACTATGTCTGCAGAACTTCCACACGACACATATACGTTTGTGATACATTCACATATCTACAAGAAAAAAAAATAGTTGTCATGACTTATGCCCCAACCCTCGTACATTCAGCGATACTAGACCAGTGAATCTCATGAACTTAATAATCTGTTGGAATTGCACTTGTTTGTTTTCATAAAAGAAGCTGCATTTTCTGTAGGTGCATATCAACAGTTGCATAAGATATCCTAATTTCTTAAATTTCTTGAATTTTCCATTGAACAAATTGTTCAATGCCATGTGAAATTTCTTTAATAGAGTTTCTAAGATACCACTTATGAGATTTGCTTTATTTTATTATCTTATATCTTTTACATAAATTTATGCTATACTTCATTCATTTTTGGTTTTAAAGGAATGTTATTTAAGATTTGTATTTTCTTTTAGATGCCGTGCAGGTTCAGTCATTGGTCTCTGTGTCAACGTAGCTTGTCTCTTGTCTGTAATGATTCAACCATATATGCCCACAATAAGTCGAACAATTCAAGAACAATTAAATGCCCCTGTTGAATGTAACGTATTGATGCCTACTTTCATATGCTATTTGCCTTCTGGTCACAAGATCAACAAAGTAAGTTTATATATCTTTATATATTTTTATACTGAATTGCTGACATAGGTGGTCAAGAGCATTAGGACACCAGTCTTGTGACTCTTGTGATTATCAGATCACAGATTCAAATCCCACAGTGGCATAGATTGTGTTTGACTTTTATATCCCCTCAGAGCGTCCAATCCACATTCGGCCAGTAAAGAGAGTTCTTGGTCACTTTTCTCTTCAAATTAACCATACTTTCTATGTGCATCGAAAAAATTTGGAGTGTATGGTTGTAACAGTGGTGATGGTAAATGATGATAATTTTACTTCATCACTTTATAAGAACCTTAAGATATTTAGACTCTAAATTTGGTAAAAATAAAAAATAAAAATGAGCCTCTTTAAACAAATTAAAATTGAAAAACAATTTCACCTCAAGTATCCAAATTTTTATACACAAAATTAAAATTACCCTTAACCCCTGAGTCAGTAATAGAACATTCCTACTATTTACCCTTCCACCCCTCCCAGGGTAATTTAACCCTAGATTACTAAGCTTCGTCGAATCAACTACGCTGTTTTTTATTTTTCTTTATAACCCTCCTGCATTTGTATATAAACCCCTAATGCGATTATCTAATTGCACACTGTCTTCTACTCTAGTAAGGGATGCAGGTATTATTTCCACAGACCTAATAGTTTCTTAATAATTCTAGTTTATAGCGACCATGACTCGTCGAATCGACGATGGTTTGTAACAATGAAACTTTTTTTCAAATACTTCAAAAGTATCAATTAGGGTGTAATCGGCAAAATAAAATAATTTTTGATGATCTGTTTTACTTATATTATTCTGTTATATCATTCTTTTTCATTAATTCAATTATAATTATTAATTTTATTTTATTAATTTTATATTTCGAGCTATGCAAATAGCAATTAAGTGTTAAATTCTTATATGAATGTAAAATTAGGGCTAAAATCGAAAAATAATTTCATATTTTTGCTTTATAATAAACTTTTATGAACCAAACAATGATAATAAAAAAAAGAAATTAACATTTCAATAAGAATTTTATATATAAAAATGCATGTCACTTCAAATGTATCACTTATTGTGAAATCGGCAAAATAATAAATTTTTAACGATATATTTTACTTACATTATTCTTTTATATTAATCTTTTTTGTCAATTCAATAATAATTATATTATAGAGTTCGAGATATATAAAGTGTTAAATTTTTACACGAATGTAATAAATCTGAAAAAAGGACTATAATCAAATAATAATTTCAGTTTTTTGCTTTATAATAAACTGTTAGGAACCAAACAATGATAATAAAAATAGAAATTAACATTTCTATAAACATTTTATTTATAAAAATGCGTATTATTTAAGAGTAGTCGAATCGACGAAGCTTTGTAGGAAGCGCTGATCCAGGAAGCTTTGTGATCCAAGGTTAAATTATAGGATTGTTGATTTGGGGTTTAAGGAAATTTTAATTTTATAAATAAAAGGTTGGATAGTTGAGGTTAAATTTTTGAATTTTCACTTTTTATACAAAAGTGACCTATCAGTTGCTTTTTTCTACTTTCATTTCATATGATAATAGAACAAACAACTGAAATTATGATAAATAAAATTCTACTTCTCTAATATAACAACTAAAATAAAAATAAATTACTATAGTACTGCAGAAAATTGGAGAAAAGAGAATCTATCTTTCTTATATATATCATAAAACTCTTGAATATTCGATTAGAAAATTCTCCTTCAGGGTGTCAACTATAACGCCAAACAAGAAAATAACATAAAAACAAGTCATTTTATAGTAAAATAATGAAAGTAAAGTAGGTGATTGGATAACGTACAGTTTCCCGAAAGATTTTTTAGCGTTCGGGTAATGAAATCAACAAATGAACTATATTTTTCTGTTACTCTATGAACGGTTTCTGGAACGAGCCTTTGACAGTTGTATACAGAACTAGAATTATTAGATGAATAAAATCTTAAGACTCGTAATTTTTCGAATGTTAGGTTTCGTGTCCAGTATACACAGAGATATGACACTAGCGCCAGCAGTTGTGCGCTCACTGAATCTCTGTCAGTTGTAGAACAAAGCAATTCACATTGGACAGATTCTTTACGCCCCACAATCGAAAAAGAAACTCATGACTGATGAAAGCAAGACCGTTTATGTATGTTTACATATGAATAAACATAATAAAGAATTATATAAGCTTCTATATTTGGGGGGAGGGGGTCTCTAGAACAAATTAATCAATATACTAATTATGGGAACACTGAAAACACTAATCCATATGATAATTTTTATTGAGTCAGATGTACATTTCGGAAACCAAATTTCCTTCATCAGTGAATTATCATGTGGATTAGTGTTTTCAGTGTTCCTTTAATTAGTATAATAGGAACACTGTTCTGGCTTTTATTGTTTAGAATTAATCAATTTTCCATAAGAATCTATGGTAAATTGATGATCGGTTAACGAACAATTCAGGTAACGAACATAGTCTTGGAACGGATTATATTCGTTAACCGATCACCCACTGTAATGAAAAAGTAACATTTAAGTTATTAGACAAATAATACTGTTCTGTAAATTTGAATCGTATAGCTGAAATTTGCCATTTTCTTCATTTGGAGAGAAATGAAGGATTCTTGCTGATGTATTGAAATATTCACTATGCTTATTTCCTGTATGAGCTTACTAAAAGAAGGATTTGAATTATGTAAAACTTAGAATTTGGGTTAAGGCAAAAAATAATTGTAAATTAAAACACTGAAAAGTGAGGTTCTGTAGCATTCTTAAAAAGGCATGCAGCAGAGTTCATGACAAGGTCATGCAGGAGTAATATGACTAGGTTTGCCCTTTGCTTAGTGTTCGCAAGAAGTCTGTAATAGTTTTGTAAAGGTTTTTTTTTTTTTAATATAATGAAGTGTTTATTTAATAAAGAGCCTGCCCATAAAAATAGTTTGAAATTAAAATGAAATTTATTAGAAAATTTGATGGAAGTTGATCCTTCGCTGCTATTGTCCATGAGTTGATATATGGGGTTTCTACAATCAGTGGTATTTTCAAAACTGTTTCACTATAAATATTCAAATAATAAAAATAAAAAGAATAAAAAAAAAAAAAATTTCGGAAACAGATTGATGGAAGAATGATGCAAGTGGTATGTTTATTTCAAAAGCTGCAAAAATCTGATATAGAAGTTTCAAAATTTCTTACAAATTGGTTATAAATCTTGGCGATGGGTGGTACTGCACGCTGTAGTCGCAGCATGAAGTCAGAGAAATACGCTATAAACTGTCCTTTGCAAAAAGCCATTTGAATCACATCACAATCGGATTCTCCGATCATGTTCATTTTACTGTCATTGGAAAGAGCAGGTTTTTTGCTTCAAGATTAATCTTGTTTTGCTTGGGAGTCGATTCCTGTAAAGAAGAAAAATTACTTTCAAAAACTGCTTAGTTATGAAACCAGGCATGCTTTTTGAGATTGGCATAAAGAGAACTTATTTGTCCTGGACAGCCAATTTATTATCATTCAATCATTGGATAATGAAATTAATGGTTATAAAATTTCATAAAGAACGTTTAATAAACAAAAATCCTTGCTTTGGTCCTTTGGTGGCAGAGCCACTACCAATTCACACTCTTAATGAATTCTTCACAAATTTAATAGGTAAGGATTTGTTGTCACTTAATAATACAAAGTCAGCCAAACTTTTTATTCTCCTGACATACACAAAAGACGAGGACAAAAGCAGAAAAGAAAAAAAAACATAATGAAGAATAATGAAAACTCAGTAAAAACCAATTGTATGGTGAACTTGTAAATTGTACAACATACAAAATTTAGGAAAATGCTACTGAAGTATGACATAGTGCTATGTGAATTCACTTCAAACTTCACTATAAAGTGAACTTATGGTTATTTCAGTGCAGTTTTAAAATACTGAAGAGATCTGAGTTTTAAAATATTAAAGAGCAGTTTTTTCGCTTTAAGAATCATCTTGTTTTGCTTGGGGGTTGATTCCTTCAATGCAAGAAAATTTACTTCAAAAATGCACTTATTTAATTACACACAAAGAAACTTCCATGAAATGATCAGAAAGATGATTGTTGTGAACTGTAATACTTACGTTTTTAGTGTCCTTTGATAAATTTAAATTGTATTTATTTTGCTTACAATGAGAGAGCCCCAATGAACAATCGAATTTTTTGATGCCCTTTGGTAGGATGGTAGTCTGATATGTCCTTTTCGTAAAACCAAGTCCGCAGCCTCCAACTTGGCCTTATTTTTGAGAAAATCCCTTTTAAAGTTTGTGTTATATAACTAGTGTAAACTGTACCTTGGCAATCATCACAACAGTGGCAGCCGAACAGGTAACGTCGTGGCGTATGAATCACGAGATCGTGGGTTCGAGTCCACACGTGTTAGGCTTTGTTTTTTGTTTTTTTTCTTTTAAGGTTTTATAACTGTGCTATCGTCCACTTTTAATATATTTTTCTGTTATAATGAAAAAAATATTTTTAACAAGTAAGAGCAATAAGGAACACATTTTCAACTAATTATGATAACAAGTCAGGCAACTGAAATGCCAAGGACCGATAGGATTTTAAAGAAATCGAGAACGAAAAGGAAAGCATTTGATTTCTAAAGAAGCCTTTCATTGTTATGAATTAGATGAGGTTGCTAAGGAAGCCTCTGGTTGCTAAGCAAGGAATACTTCTAAAGGAAACGTATAGTTCAAACTGAATAAAACTATCTGAAAAGTTAAATGGAGAAAGTAGCTTTTCTGTATAGATTAGAACATATATGAATCCTTTAATTTTTTAGCATTCCTATTTAATAAGCTTTCTTCAAAAACTATTGCCAATGCTTTTCTACATAAGCATGTATCAATGAAGGGATGAGTAGCTACTAGCTATTGTTAAAATTTGCCTAACACAAACTAACTATTGATAATATAAGGCGTAAGTAGTTACATGCCATATCTTAGCAATGAAAGTTTCCAATAGTTTCATAATGGTATCATTAAAACACGAATCGTGGAACCGATTTCAATTATCATTAACTTTACGTTATATTCATTCATGACACATCATTGCAAGTTGTTTGATGTATATTACATGCTATATTTTATCATTGAAAGTTCTAATGAACCAAAATGGTTCCACAAAACCAGGTTCC
>JAHWFO010039271.1:0-28875 GCA_023313115.1 Rhysida immarginata | reverse complement strand
TCCCCTGAACCATACTGGTTCCATGAAACCACATACCATTGAACCTATTTCGACTATCATTAATTTTACGTTAACATTCAATCATGACATGTTATTTCAAGCTGTTTGATATAATACATGCCATATCTTAGCATTGAAAGATTCCAGTGGACCATAATTGTACCACTAAACCACATACCCTTGAACCAGTTCTGACTGATATTGACCATCAAGGTAGACGATCACGTGTCTTCACTTAATTCACAAGCCTTTTCTCTGCTTTAGCTATAGAATCTTAAAGGGAGAACAGCATTTGGCAATGCACAGGCCATTTATACATGGAATTGTAAAATGAAAAACGTGGCCCCCTATATTATTTTTGACCTTTTGAACCGGAAGTAGTTCACCGATTTTTTTTTTTTTTTCCACCAACAAACTCAGTCTTCCGATTTCCCTAAGTTGTTGAATTGCGAAAACGGAAGTCGAAAATTCGGAAGCGTTCGAAAGCTAGAGCACCAACAGACAGACAGATGGACGGATGGATGCACATTGTGAAAACATAAGTACCTATTGGTCCTAATAATATCTGTTATAAAGTGTAAATAATTCATAAACATAGATCAATTTTAAAGAAAAAAACAAATTTTTTAATGTTTACTTTTCACTTCTTCTTAGGTTCAGGTTTTGATGTCTTTGCTTCTTGCCCATATTGGGTGCTATAATAATCGTTTTAACAAATTAATCGTTTTAACAAATAATTTCGAAGTTGTAGAATATTTACAGTTAGGCTTGTCGAATACAACGTGCTGGATGGCATTCTTCAAAAAAACATTTGAAACACAAATGTGTGCGACACCAAGAACATTGGATGAATGCAGGACTAATCTTGCAGTTGCAGTTTTCCTTTTTCATGCATTCCGGAAAAGAAATTTGATTTACATTCAAAAAATTTTCTTTTGTAGGCTTTAATTTGGCAGCATACCAAGCGTATCTGATATAAATACAATCAAATGTTACATATATTGCAAAAAATTATATTTTTACAAAGAAATCTGTATACTATAATTGCTGTCGGTCTTTAAAAGCAGCATTATAAAAATTAAAACAAAAAAAAAAGTCAACGCGTGACTCGAACCCATGATCTCGTGATTCGTACACTACGACGTTACCTGTTCGGCTGCTGCTGTTGTGATGATTGCCAAGGTACAGTTTACACTAGTTATATAATGCAGACTTTAAAAGGGATTTTCTCAAAAATAAGGCCAAGTTGGAGGCTGCGGACTAGGTTTTATGAAAAGGACGTATCAGACTACCATCCTACCAAAGGGCATCAAAAAACTCGATTGTTCGTTGGGGCCCTCTGCTTGTTAGCAATAAAGAACTACCGGTATTTTATTTCATCAATTTTCATCAAGCCGTTTTTCTCATAAAGGATTTGGCTAATAGGATCAGTTACCTTCAGGAATGGATGACTCAAATTCTTAAAGGCTTTGAAAATTAGGAAAATTGGCTGCACAAAACTTGGCAAGTTCAAAAACACATTATCTCTGAAACTAAGCAAGCCTAGTAGCTGATACTTAGGAAGTTTAAAGCCAGTTGTGTACTTGATTGGCTTGCCAAAACAAAAGCTTTCAAAAGGTTTCATTTTCAAGTTATGAACAGCAAAAATTCTGCTTTAAATTTTGCACGGCAAATTATTTTGCCCACTTTGCAATGGCATAGCACTAAAAATAAAAATTTCCAAATCTTGATACTGTAACCACTGTGTAAAGAATAAAATGTTGTCCTAAATTGCCAATTTTCAGGATAGTACAGCAACACATCAATCTTGGCAATTTATTTGTGCACACAGTCCCATTCCGAAGGGGGCCTTTTTTCAGTGTGCCCTGGCACCCTTACTATACTACATCTGAGAGTGAAATTTTGCACAATATCAGTAGATTCATCCAACATTAACTATAGAATATTTCAACGAAATTGAAGATGTTGACTTTAATCATTTTTTCAAATTTGGGACACTTGACATGGAATAACCCATCACATTCGAACTCGTTTAGATCTTTGCCCTTTTCCAATATTGCTAAGATTTGTATTTAAACTGCCAACGGAAAAGTTAGTTAGCTGTATTTATACTAAAATAGGTCACATGGCATTCAGGTAGATTGGAATGAAACTTTTGTGTGCACAAGGAGGATGTATCTAATAAAGTGGCGAGACCATATAATATATTTCACTAATTTGCAACATAAAATTGTAACCTACAAATAAGAATAATTAAAAGCTACAAATAATTTAATAATAATAAATTAAGAATCTATGATAGAAATAAAGCTTCATTTTCAATAACGTTTCTTTGTGTTTGTCAGAAATAATTGGTGGAAATCAAAACAAAATAAAAGCAATGAATTCTAATCTTACATTTAATAATAGTTATTAAAAAATAAAAAATAAGTAAATAATAATTAATAAGTAATAAATAAAATCAAAATAAAAAGCTGATGTTTCGGATAGAGACTATCATTTATCAAAACAAAAAGAATAATTCTCTAAAAGCAAAGAGAATATCAGAAAATTATCCTGAAGTTATGAAAGGAGTACCTAAGAACGACTTTATATATAGTTAGCATAGGGAGTATTAAGACTGTATTGGTTGAAATACTAGAAGAGAACAAATGGGAGGCCCGGAAATGAATTCGAAGACGTGCTGGGATAGGACAAGAAAGAATAAATACGAAGTGATGAGAGGGCGGGGAGAAAAATGCAATAGGATAACACAACAGAATTAAAAATGACAGAAAACTATAAACAAGGTTAGGAATGATAGAGCTCCAGATATAATAGCTCTGGGTTAAAGGTCACTGTCCAAAGTTGTTACTACACCGAGATCCGACTAAAACCAAAGAGTACAGGAATGGACATAAAATGAACATAAATGAAGAAAAATATGAAAAAACATTAAAAAGGAGATAAAAGTAAAAGTGAAAGAAAAGGGCCTAGAAAAGCTTGTGACAAATTAGGGAATAGCTGAAGTTGGAGAGGAATATGGGAAGGGTAATGACGGAATGGTGCCTTTGCTAAGGTTAATGCCATTATGGGGTTAAGGGATTAAATTTCCAAATATGAAAAGACTCAAATTTCTTTCTTTCTTTTTTGTTGTGGAAGTTACTGCGAATATAAAGGCTGACATCCTGTAAAGAGTGGCCAGGGGAATTAAAGTGTTTAACGACAGGTGTGTCAGCATTGCTAAGGATGTCGAACTTATGTCTGTCAAATCTGGTATGGTATTACCCGTTTCTCCAATATACTGCTTCTGGCTTACTTTGCATTGCAACAGATATATTAGGTTGTGAGAAGTACAGGTCAGGTTGTGGTTAATGTTGAGAGTAAAGGAGGAAGCACTGCTGGAAATGGAGGTGACAGGGTTAAGAAAATGGCAAATGCAACAGTGTTTTTCATTGCAAGAAGAACAACTCTTAATAGAAGCGTGTGGTTTAGTAGAAGCGCATGGACCAGAATACCTTTAAAATTAGATGTCCATTTAAAATAGATTTTTGGTGGTTCTGGTAGAATGGAATGGAGAAGAGGAGAGTTCTCAATAATATGTTGATGTTTCTGTCAACTCCCTTCACTCTCTTCTAGTAATGTTTGCAGGGATGTGCTACATCTTTCATTCTAGGGTTTGGATCTAATTTCACTCAACATTCTTAGATACTGTCAACCCCTTGCCACATTCAACCTTATGTCCAACACTACACATGACACTGACGGTCATACACCACACATCTCCGACAACACCTCCTCACTATCTGATTCACCAGTTCAACAACTTCACCTTCAGACCTTCAACACCTTCAGCGAACACCTATATTTATTCCCACTATCTCCACAATAACTTCCAATGACACAACCTCACCCACCGTTCACGATGTCCCTGCTTTCCCAACACTCTCCCCTAATGACCAAAATCTCACACCTATTTTACTTCTTGATAACTCGCCTTCACAGAACACTGCACAGATGCCAGACACTCTCACACCCACTTACCGTCTCTGACACTTCCGTCAAACCACATACATATAACACACACAGCTGTACAAAACAACGATCAACACAAAACATATGACTAACAGCCAACCTCCCTCCTGCCTTTTCTCAGCTTAGAAAGCTTTGCGACAAATTCTGCACCTACCATGCTCACAAAATCACCTTTTCCCATTAGTTTACTATCGGTACAATCCCCAAAGGTTTGGTTTCTGCCCTCAGCATCCAATTAGGTCCCTGAACCTCTGCCACACAGTCACAAATTCATTCCATTGTTTCTGACTCTACCCGTAACATCCTTCCTATCTTCGTTAACCGTTGCTCTAGCATTTGCACCAGCCTCTTTCAGTCCATCACCTAACACAACTCTCTCCCCTCTCTTAATCCTCTGGATATTGACCCTCTTCATAGTTTCATTTGCAAAAAACTTGATTTTCTTTACTCCAAAAAATGTAATAAACTTCAGAGAGACCGTCTTTCCTTCCCTAATAAATCCGATTTTCTCTCTGTTCCTTTATTCGCCCATTTTCTGAACTCCCTGTCTAAAAACAATCCACGTCCCTCCACCAGCTCCAGCTCCTCCACTCATGGCAAAACCGCCATTATTAATCTTTCTACCACTAAATTTTCGTCCCTCGAAATCAGAACCCTATCTAAAGGCCTTTCCTTCTGTCTCACTCCTAATACCATTGATACTTTTGATATTATTTCCTCTGTCGATAACTTCAGCCATGCCCTCAGATCCTGTCTATACTTTTGCATGAATCCTTCCAATTCTACTCCCACTACCAGCTCAACCTTCCATATTCGTAGCGACTGGACCCCTCCTCATGATATCAATCCTGAGCTTGAAGTTTACATCAAGTACATACAAAATGACACCCTCTCCATCACTAAAATTATTAAAAAACCTTTTCCTAACCTCACCAATAAAGAATTTCTTTGTATCAAATGCCTTAGCAATAACTCTGACATAACAATTAAGCCTGCAGATAAAGGGGGTGGATTTTTATGCACTAAAAAACAAAATATGCATGCAAAAGTATAGACAGATTTTTATAAAAATAATGGAAATATGCACTTAAATATGCATTAAAAACTTATGGTTCTTTAGAATAATGGAAGTGTTTTTGTTTTTTTTAAATTAATTTTGAACAAGAAAGTGACTATTCAAAAAATCATTTATTAAGGGTTTTTGCAGCACAATTTGCTATTAAATACATTTCTAAGTTTTCTGGAATAAAATATTGTCTGTTTGTTGAAAATACATTCTTGAATACCGAGAAAGTTCATTCAACATCACACAAGATACATGGTGCATACTTAAAGGACGCAACAATTTCAGCAGAAGGCAGTTCAGTATCTTTGTGAAATGTTTCCCCACATAAAATGCGGGAAAAAATCTTCATTCTCTGAAATCCTGTGTTCTTAATGAGAACATTTTTAAGTTTGTCTGCAACTTTGCCGCTACTGCACCCGAAGCCTTTGAAATGCTTCTATATATCCTGTCAATTATTCCAACTGACCGATATAGCGGGAGTCCTTGTGTTTGCAGCTCTTCAATTCCTTCAGTTAACTGGCCGAAATTTGCAGAAATGTATGCAAGTTCTTGCAATATTGTTGGGCTGCTCATACATGTGTTTGCATTTGTAACACAGTATTCTTCATCGTCTCTTGCCAAATTGTCAATTACACTCTTGATAGCTCGAAAATTACTGGCATAAAAATAGCCGCATCGATCCAAGTACCCCAGCATGTAATGACAGGAGATGGTGGCAGTGGAAGCTCAGGGCAGAGTTCCTTGTAAGCATGAACTCGTGCAGGTGCTTTAAAAAAAACTTTGTTTGATATTAGCATATTGACATCTGGATAAGCCATCTGAACCTCTTCACATACTCTGAGAACAGCATGAGCCAAACATGTGACATGGATCATGTTTGGGAAGAATACCTCTAATGTCCTTGCTGCCTTAACCATGTATGGTGCTGCATCTGTCAGTAGTAGTACAAACTTTTCTTGAACTTCTACACTATCAAATTCAAGTGAACGAAACGAGTCATTTATGAATCTAGCAACAGTACCATGGTTTGTTTTTTCCAACACCTTGGAAGCTATTAAGTGAGGTGGAGATGGACCTGCTCTGTCCAGTTTTCCTACAAGTATGTTGACAATGTATTTCCCCCGTGAGTCTGTGGTCTCATCCACTGTAGCCCAGAAAAATGATCCCTGCAAGGTCTTCTCTGATGGCTTGTAAAGCATCCTCATAGCATGACTTAAGATAATTTTTCCTCAGGGTTGATTCTTCTGGAATATGCTGATTGCAGCAATACTTCTCCAAAAAGGCACGAAGGTGAGGATTATTAAATTTATTCTATTGTATGTTAGCTGCAGTAAATGCAGTAACCATATCATATACAAATGTGTTTTTGTCTGAAGTTGATGGTTTCGTTAACAGTGATTGATGTTTCATCTTTGAATGCTGCAACTTTTGGTTGTTTTGTAGTCTGTACATGTTACTGTAACTGGAACTTTTTAGTGCATGGAACCTATAATATCACATAAAAAACACAGATAAGTTCAAAATAAAGTAAAATTATTTCCAGAGTTCCATATTACTTAATTTCTCAAGGGGAGTCGGTTTTACTATCTTCCTATCTTCGTAAGCAGAAGCGGTGTAAGCTTCTTGGGGCAAATGTCCGGACCCCTTTTGCAAGTTTCTAGCAAAACGATTTCGTAAAATTCCATGATTCTTGCATAACCGTCAGCAGCAAAAATATCTATCTCGATAAAATATTATTGACATTCTTCAAATTTTTCGTTCTTATTCGCATTTTTTATGCTGATTTTGTAAAATCTGATTTTTTGTATAATTCCCTGACTTTCCTGGTTTTCGCTAGTCACCCTGTCATAGCAGAAAATTTGGCCTACAGATAATACATGTTCTTGGATTGAAATTTGAAGTAGAGGGTTTAAAAAACTATTTTGACTGTGATTATAGTGAAATTAATAAAAAATATGCAGATCGATAATAGAAAAGATGATAAAAAAAAATTTTCCTAATTTTCGAATTTTGACAAACGATTCGATTTTCTCAAGCTCTACTCCCCTTAAAAGGCTAGTAAAATTTTTCTTAAATGCTTCTTAAAATAAAAAAATTGTTTGAATGAATTAAACTTTGAACTTACCTGTTTTTGACAGAGTTGACAAAATATCACTTTTCTATCAGTTGTAAAAACATTTTCCTCAATGTCTAGTGCTTTCACCCACTGTCTTAAGCAAGAAGGATTGCAATGATTTTACCTTTGGCATTCTACGAATTTCTTAAAATATACGTGATTCACTTAACTACCAATACTTTTTAGGCACGGTCTATAAATTGTCGCTGGTGGCAGGCACGGTCTGATGTCTTGATGAAGCAGTACAAGGCAGAAGGTCCCTGGTGTTAGTACTAGAGCTGAAATAGATTGAAGATGCCATACTTGTTCTGACCCCTCCTTATATAGCCCAAGAAATCTCCCATCATACCATGCACTAACACACGTTTCTGATTGGCCATTGCTGTCTCGACTGTAGCGCCACCTATCGTCACTGGTGGGGAAACACTCTATAATGTGGCGATGTCTCCACGTGGTTATGTGGGAGGGGGGTTTATCTACATTACTTCAAGGATTTCCTTGTAAGTTACTTATTGGTAACACTAAGCAAACAACTGGGTCGATTAAAAAAAAAAAAAAAAAAAAAAACTCTGTTGATATGAAATGGACAAAATATGCATTTATATGCTCTTATTCAGAGAATATGCACTAAAGGCTAAAATATTCAATTATATGCATTATAAAACCAATGTTTTTAAACACGTTATATATCCAAAATCATTTTCCATAAATTTCATGAAGCTGCATACTTGCAAAAAAAATATGCATTTGCATAGAAATCCGCCCCCTGGTTATCTTGAACACCTCTGACTACATTAATGAAGCTAACAGACAACTCTCTGATACTGTATCACATTCTACAAGAAACTAACCTCCGATCCTACTAAAACGTTCGACCTCACACTTAAAAATATCCTTTCTCAGCTTGATTCCTCTTCTCAAATTGGATAATAAAACCTGCCTCTTCCTCCTACCTAAATTCATGTCCCCTGGTCGTTCTACCTTCTTTCCAAGAATCATACCTGGCAATCCTGGCTGTCTGATCATCTCTTGTAATAACACCCTCTGTGAGCCGCTATCTGCTTATGTCGACCACCACATACGCCACATCCCATCCAAAGGAGGAGACGATGGATTCCACTATTTCTACAAAGAATTTATTCATCATAACATAGATGTACATTTCAGCTACAATGCAGCCATCTTCAGTATGAATCCTCTAAAGATGGCTACGTTGTAGCCGAAGTGTACGTCTGAGTTATCATGAATAAATTCTTTGTGGAAATAGTTGAATCCATCGTCTCTTCCTTTGTATCTAGGTATCCACAGATCGGCCAGGTCAGTCTTGTTCTTATGTATATTATTTATAAGTATTCTGTTGACATTCCACCCAGTCTTCCTTCATATATCAAAGACACTAACGATTTTCTCTCCCATATCCAGTGCCTTAACGACTCTAATTATGATTTCAAGAACGTCTTCCTCTGCACCCTTGATGGGTCTTCTCTCTATACTAACATTCCTCAAGATCATGGGATTGAAACTGTTTGCAACAATCTCACAGCTAACAAACCTTTCCAAGTTCCTTCTACTGACACCATCTGCCATCTCCTTCGCACCATCCTCGCCTCCAATTTCTTCACTTTTAACAATGAGTATTATATCCAGTTCATCGGCACTGCTATGGGTTCCAAAATGGCTTTCAACTATGCCAATATTTTCATGGGGGACGTGGAAACCAAATTACTTTCCACGTCTCTCTTGAAGCTATTGGTCCGGCTGCGGTATATTGAAGATGTTTCCTGATATGGCCACATAATGAAGACTCATTCTTATCTTTTATCGCCCACTCTAACTCCATCCATCCTTACATCAAGTTTTCTCACAATTATTCTATCAAGATAGTTCCTTTCTTGGACGTCTGTATCTCTAACACGAACAATAAGTTGTCCACAAATTTCTATATAAAGCCCACCAACCAGCACCACTACTTAGACTATGACAGCGGACATCCACGCCATTGCAAGGATAACATCCCTTTAGGTCAGTTAACTCGCATCCATAGAATATGCACTAATCAATCTGACAAGGACTTCCATGCTAACGCCCTTACCCACTCCCTTAAAGTAAGAGGCTACCCCAAATCTGTCATACAACTTCTATCTATAAATATTGTAATTCCTATTCTAACAACAATCCCAAACCTTCTCCAGCCATGGCAACACCTATGCTAGTTCTTCCTTATCATTCCAACCCTCAATAGTATTAAAAATATCCTTAGGAAACATCAACGTATTATTGACAACTCTCCTCTTCTCCATTCCATTCTACCAGAACCGCCAAAAGTTTCTTTTAAACGGACATCTAATTTTATAGATGTTCTGGTCCATGCTGCTATCACTAAACTACATGCTTCTACTAAGAGCTGTTCTCCTTGCAATGAAAAACTTTGTGAAATTTGCCATTTTCTTGACCCTACCACCTCCATTTTCAGCAGTGCTTCCTCCTTTACTCTTAAGATTAACCAGAACCTGACCTGTATTTCTCACAACCTAATATATCTGTTGCATTGCAAAGTATCCCAGAAATAGTATGTCGGAGAAACGGGTAATACCATTCGTACCAGATTCGCCAGACATAAGTTCGACATCCTTAGCACTGTTGACACCCTGTCGTTAACCACTGTAATTCCCCTGGCCACTCTTTACAGGATGTCAGCCTTTTTATTCTTTGCAATAACTTCCATAACAAAAAAGAAAGAAAGCAAATCGAGTCATTTCTTATTTGGAAATTTAATTCCCTAACCCCTAATGGCATTAACCTTAGCAAAGGCACCATTCCCTCATTACCCTTCCCATATTTCTCCCCAACTTCAGCTATTCCCTAATTTGTTGCAGGCTTTTCTGGGCCTTTTCTTTCTTTCTTATTCTTTCTCATTCGCTTTTATCGGTTATTTCCTTCTTTTTAATGTTCTTTCATAATTTTCTTCGTCTATATTCATTTTATGTCTGTCCCTGTACTCTTTGGTTTCAGTCGGATCTGTGTGTGGTAGCTCCTTTGGGCAGTGACTTTTAACCCAGAGCTATTATATCTGGAGCTCTATCATTCCTAACCTTGTTTATAGTTTTCTGTCATTTTTAATTCTGTATGTGTTATCCTATTGCATTTTTCTCCCTGCCCTCTCATCCCTTCGTATTTATTCTTTCTTGTCCTATCCCAGCACGTCTTCGAATTCATTTCCGGGCCTCCCATTTGTTCTCTTTCTAGTATTTCAGCCAATACCGTCTTACTACTCCCTATCCTAACTATACAGGGTGTTTCAAAATTATGTATAATAAATTTAGTGACATATTCTTCAGGTCAAAAGAAGACGAAAATGTTCTATAGCACTTTGTCTGGAAACGATTTATTTACGCGATACAGCCAACTAAACCCGTGGCTCCAAATTACAGGAATTGTTCAAAGTGCCCGCCACCAGCTCGCACGCACGCTTCGGCTCGTTGCATGAGCGACCGTCTGATGTCATGGAAGAGTTCGTTGCCAGCATTACGAACGGTTTGGCATTCATTTTCAATTCGTTGTCGCAGATCCATAATGTTAGGAACTTCTGTGCTGTAGACGATCGTTTTCACATGACCCCACAGAAAAAGTCCAAGGGATTAAGGTCGGGTGATCTTGCAGGCCAGGCTACCGGTCCACCTCGACCTATCCATCGATTCGTGTATGCTGCATTAAGGTGGACCAATAAGATGAGTGTGGAATGTGTACCATGGAAGAAATACGACGGGTGCTTGTCTGTGGTTCATCATGTATGATGTCACTTATCACATCCTCCTCATCCGGAGAATGTGCTACAGGCCGCCCTAGTCCTGTTTGACGGCCAAAGGAACCACGCTCCCTCAAATGTCTGTCGACAGATACAAATGTTCGGTTATTTGGCAAACGTCTATTCGAGAAGCGTTCTTGGTAGAGTCTTCTTGCTTCCACAGCATTTCCGTCCGCAAGACCGTACATTGGGTGCATGTCAGTGTATTCTGCACTGGAATACGTGTACATGACTTTTTTTTTTTTTTTTACGTAAATCGTAATGCGTATGTCAAAGCACGCAAACGTTCTGAAATTGATATTCCTAGTGGAAGCACAGTAGTGAAACTACAGTAAAGGAAACAACCGTACACACTAATAGAACAACCTTAAAGTAGGTTTAAATGGAACAAACCACTCAACCTAGATAACTGCTAAAATATCATCCGCTAACTACCGTACTTCCCTACTGTATGATATTGGATTACTCGCAAACAAATCGTTTCCAGACAAAGTGCTATAGAACATTTTCGTCTTCTTTTGACCTGAAGAATATGTCACTAAATTTATTGTACATAATTTTGAAACACCCTGTATATAAAGTTGTCCTTAAGTACTCCTTTCATAACTTCAGGATAATTCTTTAATATTCTCTTTGCTTTTGTTGAATAATTTATAAATAAACTCTTTAACCACAACAGTATAATTACAAGAAAAATACAACCTGATCTTGCTGGAAGCACTTTTCGAAAGCCAAGCTTTCATTATTCAATAGCCGATGAGAACCTCGAGTAAAACTGAGAGAACTAACCTTTGAAAATATTCCAAGGTATTATAAGGAAAAAAGCAACCAATCAAATATATAAGCAACTATTTTCTCTGATTGGTTATCTGGTTCACCCAAGTAATTAATGGGGAATTACCAATGGGTCCTGAATCTAAGTTCAATAGCTGTTTTTTATTAGTTTTTTGAATAGTTATACTTTCGAAAGCGTCCAAAAGGTTTTTTCGATTTATTGGCATAATCAGCTTAACATTGTGCAAAGGGAAAACATGTCCGGTGTCTAAAGAATGCTTGGCCACAGACGATTGATTACTCCTTTCATATTTTTTGTGGGCCAAATGCTCCTTGAATCTAGTCTTGATATTCCTGAAAGTCTGTCCTTTGTAAAGCATGGGGCAATTGGCACATCTGATTTCGTAGATCCCTGGTTTCAATAATGGGGGGATTTTGTCCTTTGGATTGTGTAGTAGAGTCCTGACCTGGTTTGGATTGCTAAATGCAAGAGAAATGTCAAATGATTTGAAAACTGCACTAAGACCTTTAATTAAAGAATTATTGTAAGGTAAAGAAACCGATTTGCCCCTATTCTTAGTCCTGTTCAAGGTGGTGATGTCCTTCATGAATTTTTTAAACTTCCTCTTCCTAACCAGATCTATGATGGTATGATTATTGTATCCGTTTTTGGCAGCAATTTCCTGGATGAGGGCAACTTCTTTTTTTTTGATTGGTTGCTTTTTTCCTTATAATACCTTGGAAAATTTTCAAAGGTTAGTTCTCTCAGTTTTACTCGAGGTTCTCATCGGCTGTTGAATAATGAAAGCTTGGCTTTCGAAAAGTGCTTCCAGCAAGATCAGGTTGTATTTTTCTTGTAATTATACTGTTGTGGTTAAAGAGTTTATTTATAAATTATTCATTGACACTATCCAGATTATTGCTTTTATTTATGTACTCTTTGCTTTCGGAGTATTGTCCTTTTTGCTTTGATAAAGGATAGTCTCTATCCGAAGTGTCAGCTTTTTATTTGGTTTTATTTATTATTTAGTAATTATTATTTATTCATTTCTTTCTTTATTAATAACTATTATTTATTGTATTCCAGGTTTTTTTGTGTCTCGTCCTTCTTTCATATATCAATCTCACATTAAGGACATGATGCAAATACTAGAACAAAACATCATATATGCCAAACAATTAATGTTATTCATATTGACCGTTTCGATAACAAAACAACGAGTCACAGGAAACCATGTGACCGATCCTACGAGAGCCCTTATTAACTTCCATTTCAGAGGATTTAGTGCTGTGTAACTACAGTGTAGTTTAAATTACAAGTGTTTATACAATTATTAGGCGATTTTTCTGTTTAAACTATGTCAAGCAGATATATTTTAAAAGTTTGAACGGCGTAGCCAGCGAACGATATAAGCAGAAATTAATGTTTGAAGAGCACAATTTGCCAGATCCCATGGATGATATGTTAGAAATGTTTTTCAAGAACGACGTGAATTCGTGGCCTACAGCAACATCACTCGTTCTGTACGATTTCTTTGTGAACGAATATGTTTCTACACCAAGGAACAAATGAAGTACTACTCTTCCTTAGATGATTATAATTATCTTGTAAGTGGGAAAGGAAAAGAAGTCCTCGTGTATCATGTCAAGGAGCTACAGGTGAGTGAACGATTTAAGCCTATTGATTTATCGTGCTAACTTTAATATAATTTTTACAAATTGAGTTAATACAGTTTTACATAAATTTCATATGATTTTAAGATAAAATGAAATATTTTAAGAAATTTATGCGAGAAAAAAATAATGAAAGTTCCGTGACGGTGTACGTTGAATCTTGGACTAATAATTTACTTATTAGTCCAAGGTTGAATGATGGGCAGCCAGGCCGGCATGAATGACCAGCGGTTAGCTGAAGTTCATCGTCACGGAAATTTCGTGATTTTTTTCTCAGATAAATTTCTTAAAATATAATTCATTTAAAATTGTATTAAATCTATTTAGAAATGTATGAAATTTATGTAAAACTGTATGAACCCGAATTTGTAAAACTGTATTAAAGTTAGCATGTTAAATCGTTTAAACTGGCTTAAATCATTCACTCACCTGTAGCTCCTTGACACAATACACGAGGATTTCCTTTACTTTCCCACTTACAAGGTAATTATAATCATCTAATGAAGAGTATATAATTATAATCATCTATTTATAGTTTTTCATTTGTTGAATGATGAGCGGCCAGGCCGACATGAATGACCGCCCGTTAGCTGAAGTTCATCGTCACGAAACTTTCGTGATTCTTTCCTCCATAAATTTCTTAAAATATAATTTCGATAATATGATAAATCATTTACATATTAATTAGGTATGTTACAATAATAAATTCAGAGCATAAACGCGATGAGGCTGATCGATGTCAGCCGAGAAAATTAGGGGACGCTACACGGGACTTTTACTGATTTTAAATAAATATAATGCGTGTTTTTGTTCAGTATAAACGGAGTTTAATTATTAAATTAAGTAAAAAAAAAAAGGTTTTTATTGTAACCTTGCTTTGGTCAATTTACCGTAAAATCTTTATTATTTTAATTCAATTACAGAAAACAAGCTTGTAACATAAACAAACGTAACAAGAGTAACACTTAACCGTCGTGTAATAATTAATTACACTGTACTTAAACTAAAATAAATACAGTAATACTAAAAATATTTATTCTTCCGTATTTCTGTACAGAGGGGGTAAAATTGTATTAAATTCATTTAAAAATGTATTAAATCTATTTGATACAACACAACACAACACTACACAGTATTGTTTAGCATGGAAAAATGGCGACGCCGGAAGTGCGGCTGGGCTCCAGAGGCCAACGGATGTCGCTGTCGCCACCTGCATAGAGCTTTCCTCGAAAGGGTCAATAAATTAAACGCACAGATGTAGGAAGGTTTGGAGAACAGGTGCCTCTATGCCAATGATGTCTTCCATGCGAGACCAGAAACGTTGACATGCCCAATTTAAATTATCCTTCTGGATGTCGGCCATGGTAGCCTTGACAAAACCAATGATATTGTGGGAATGTCGATTAATTTCTCGATCAAAAACTCTCCATGTACTGTAATTTTCGGGATATAATACACCATCATGGAATATACACATCTAAATTTTTTGTGTAATTTTGGAAAAATTTCCAGTACATAATAGGCAATCGATTCAGCATCAGGGAGTGCTCTGCCATATTTGTTCAAACCTGCAGTGCATTATGGTTGTCTGATTTTTAAAGGCTTTTGGACTTTTTATTTATTCCTATAAAACGAAGAAATGAGAAGTATTCAAAATAAATGATCATATAACAAAATTTATTCATTACATTTAAACTTACATTATATCAGAAATAAATTTATTTAAATTCCTTCAAAATCGGAATCGTCTTTGTTCTTTGTTAGGCGTAATTACCATTTCTTCTTCTTCCTAGTCTTCGATTTTCGTGATTTTTATTCATTCAGAGGAGAGGTGATTCCTGATTTCACAAAAGCATTCAAAATCTATTCCTGCTTTCATCCACATTTGATAGATAATTCAAACGTTTTGTCTCCACATCTTTATAAAGATCGATTAGTAGCAAACATCGGTAAAACTGCGGAATAGCGTCCCCTAACTTCTTTGACTGATATCATCAAGACTGGTTGCGTTGATGTATTGTATTTATTACTGTGTCAGCTCTAGTTAATGGTTAAGCAATTTGCCTTACTATTTGAACATTATTAATTCAGAGTTCATGCAAAATAACTGTCACTAAACCACTGTCCTGACAGACATCTCAGCTTGGTTGCCATCTTGAAAAGCTGCTGAGACTGGTATCCCTGGTTTTATGAATGGAAAACACAATATTATAGGCAATTTCTTATAATTTTTTTTTTTTTTTTTTTTGCATAATACGCGTATTATATCTCGAAAATTACGGTAATAGTCTAGGGCAGGGGTCGTCAAGTAATTTTACGTAAGGTCCGGATACCATTGAAAATTTTTATCGAGGTCCAGAAAAAAAAAACTCTTATTCCTTACTAATTTTTTATTTTAATTTTCGATAGCATCGTGATAATCAGCGACAGTTCAAAAGGTTGTTCCTATAGATTTTACAAACTTTAAAAAAATTTTGGTGGTCCAGTTTCTGACCTTCCGCGGTCCGCCAGTTGCCGACCCCTGGTCTAGGGGATTGAGATCAGGCGAGTTATGCGACCACAATTCAGTGTGTTGCGATCATGCAGATGGCTTGCTGTTCGTTCTTGTGTTGATACAGCTTTGTGTGCAGAGTCCTGTTGAAAGAACATATGGCTGCCATTTCGAACACTGACATCCCAAGCTTCACAATTGTTTGCAGCATCTGTTTACCTTTTGGTCCTGGTCAAAATTTTTATCATTAAGGAAAAAAAAAGAGACCTTGCCATGTTCTTCCAGATGCTTGACCATGTTTAATACCACTTTACTCAAAGCAGTCATTGTTCTTGTGTTTTTGCCGACAGGAACTACCTTTTCCTCAGAATCTATGACTTGTAACAAAGGTCCTCATGTACCACAGTGTGGATTGTGTCCTCGTAAACTTAGAGATCTCGGCCAATGGCTCAGGTGGACATTTCTGGGAGCATCAATAATGTTTTGCACCTGTTATACAAATTGTTTTCATACAGATTGAAGCTTGTGCGTGTTGTTTGCACTTAGCTATAGGAGAAGCAGTCCAGTTGAGGCTTCCAACTCCTTCTGAACTTTGTTCACAAAGAATCTGGTGGCTTTCAAAAATGTTGTAATTTCAACATCCAAAGTAAACCAAATAAAGAAAATAAACTCTGCCTACAGTGCACAATTCTGTACTTAAGAGCATTTTTCTCAAATTTCGCTTAGTAAAAAATAAATATTTAATTGTTTGTTTAAAAGCTGCAGAATTAATCTTTCAAATGATCATATATGCATGTAGCGCAGTGATCACGGTTGTGATTTTTATTTCTTGTGTTAGCTGATAGTCTGCCATTGATTCTCTGTAAAGATGAAAGTACAGGTATTCTTACACATAACTGTAGGTGCCCAATAACATATCCTCAAATACGCTATACACCCTGTAAATAATTACAGAGTAATCAGAAAATCTCTACCTGATAAAGAAATTTGATAAAACAAACACAATGTTTGATAGATATATTAGGGCATGCTGGGGGGGGTCTCCTAATTTTTTATTTGAAAAAAGGACCTATTTGAGTAAAACAAAAGGTGGTAACTTTCTACAACCTTACTGTTCACAACTACACAATTATTTTTCCACATTATGCCCTGGCAATGAATACATTCTCCCAACAGGTGACTTGTTTCTTGATACTGTCATTGTAGAATGTTTCACTTTGATGGCGAACCACAGCCTCACTTCTGTTTGCACTCCCATTGTATGAATCAAAGTGATGGCCTCTCACTTGTTCTTCAACTGTTGGGAACAGATGAATATTGATGGCTCCAGTTCGGGACTGGGGAAGATGATCAACGACAGTGAAACCAAAACGCTGAATCTTGTCTTGTTATCATGGCACTAGTGTGCGGACAAGCAGTGTCATGCTGTAGGAGGGGCTGCTGCATATGTGGATAAACTATTCGAATTCGTCCTTTATTTTTTTAAGGCTTCACTGGACAGAATTCATGATGGTGCTTTTACACATCAAATATGCCAGAAGACTGTGAGTATGAGTCTGCATGCAGAGCCTTGAAGTTCTTTGGTACAGGTAATCCTTTGTGGCAGAACTCCATTGATGATCTCTTGTTTTTGGAATCAAAATGGTGTATCCAACTTTCATCATCTGTGACAATACCATTTAAGAATCCACTGCCTGAACATTCGTAGCACAGAAACAATTGTTGGCTAATGTCCAATCTCTACTGTTTCATGTCAGCAAGGAATAATCGCGAGACCCATCATGCACAAACTTTCCAAAATCTCAGTTCTGCAGTTATTGCATGCACACGCTCCCATTATATGCAATACACGATTGACATTTGTTTCTTCGTTATGAGACGATTCGCTCTAATGAATTCATTGACATAATTCTGATGAGCATCTTCAGATGCACTACACAGTCTTCATGTTGTCATTATCACAAAAATTGACAGTAGAACCCAGTTCATTATGAGTACGAACAGACAACCGTCACAAGGTATTGATGTTCACACATTGATCGCCATAAGCAGCCTTCAGTCTCCATTAAGTATCAATTAGTGGCATATTTTCTGCAGGTTAAAAATGCCATTACAATAAGCTGCTTCATTCACACTAACATAATGTTCTTACACGCAACCATGTTTCTGGCTATAATTTAGAGCTCTCTAGCAGTAGGCATACAAAAGTTGCATCAGTGAAGCCGGAAAGTTAACTGAGCAGAATATGTTATAGCTGGTATTCTGAACTACCAACACTAACACAAAAAATTAGGAGATATACCTTCTCAGCTTTTTGTATTATGTTCTTCATCTTGGAAAGTTTTTTTCATATCCTTAATAAATATTAACATGTGTCCATTTTATTGCTCAGAGATCATCCTATTTCTCGCCAAGTATTCTCACCGTGTCTCCAGTTACCAAATTTATCACATCTATTATTTTCACCCACAACGTGTACAAATCAAGGGACTGGTGTAGAAAACATTTTATCTTGAACGTATCTCCACCTAAAAAAGTCTTAAGGGAATAATGTTCAGAGAATGTGGAGGCCATAGTGTAGGACCATCCCTTCCAAACCATTGGTTGGGAAACATTGAATTCAAGAATGCACATACAAATAATGCCCAGTTTTGCAGGTGCACCATCCTGTTGGAATATTAGCTATGGCTGGTACTCTTCTAATTGAGGTTCTACATAGTTCTGCAGATGCCATTTTGATATGACCTATGTTAACACCACAAAACAGTTCTTCGGCTCTTAATGCTCTCCTCTGTTAAAATAGGGATCCCAGACGTCCCGGTTTTTCCGGGACAGTCCCAGTTTTTCGCTAGTTGTCCTGGTATTTGATTGTGTTAAAATTGTTTGCATCTTAAAGAAAGAAAAATATGATTAAATTATTTTTTGACTAAGACCAATGCATACACACTTCTCTGCATGGCATAGAGTGAAGCAACCAAGAGATTGCTGCTTGATCTAGCAAGAAAAATATCAGCTGTCTTTAGTGCTTAATTCACGTCAGCTGACGTAGTTTTGAGGAAACGCGTGCTTGTTGCCACAAGATTGACATAAACAGTCGAGCTTGAAAGAAATTACTGCTGGTGTTGGTAAATATTTAATGAAAATGGTTGCTTAATGATTTTGTTAAACACGTTTCTAGCCATGATCATATTCATGTATAGGCCAATTCATGTAGCTTGCTTAGCATTCTCTAGTAAAACTTTCAGCTGATCCATCATCTCTATATACGTGCTTCTATGCTAGGTTAGTGTTTTGTTTTTTT
The DNA here is from genome assembly GCA_023313115.1 of Rhysida immarginata. Taxonomy (NCBI): domain Eukaryota; kingdom Metazoa; phylum Arthropoda; class Chilopoda; order Scolopendromorpha; family Scolopendridae; genus Rhysida; species Rhysida immarginata. The sequence goes on along the minus strand of JAHWFO010039271.1, from coordinate 9,634 downwards.
TTATTACCCAGATTTTATCAGAATATGTCTCTGATAGCTCTCAAATCACTCTGAGTTTTTTCAGATACAAATTGCAGATTGCCAGATTCAATATGGCATTGTCCACGGTGCAAATAAAAATAAAAAATTATGTTTAGTAGAATAAAAGTGCATACATAAAACATTTAGGGATGGAGCCTGTAAGCAAAAAATTACAAAAAAAGGCCTTAAAATTAAAATGTTTAATGTTGTGCTTATTTCTGAGGTTACTTTTTAAGTGTCCCAGTTTTTTGTTTTGAAAATTTGGAATCCCTAGTTAAAAGAATGCGACGTCACATATATAAATCTAACAAAAAATTTTAAATATTACCAACTCTATCAATATAATAAATATTATAAGGTTTAAATTTGTTTGTATCACTTTTTGGCACATGGCGGCTGCACGAGTTCACGCTCGCTATACCAACAGATATCAGACTGGATTTAGTACAGGCCAGGAATTGAAAAATGATGCTATTTGGTATGCAAATCACAATATTTTTTACAAATAGTAAAATGTGAGGTTTGTTGCATGTTGCAGTCTGCGACGATCTAGCCTGTGGCAATTATTACAAGAGGGGTTTTTAACCACCACCTGTTTTGATTAAACAGACGTCAGCCGGCTAAGTATCCATAGGAAAGGATGACTCCGAAGGTAAATTTGCTCCGCTGTTACTACAGCTATCTTCCGAACATCATCACATTTGAAGCAAGTTCAGTACGATGGCTATTGTCCCAGTATTGAGGCATACTTATTTAAACGATTGTGCGGCATCTGTGGTCTATATTTTTCATCATTACAAAGCCACTAACCAACACAAGCAATCACATAAGAGGCAACAAGAAGTTTTGCCCATCACTAAAATTCGTACTCAAAGAATTGCAGCTAGATGTGCCAGGAAAGTTCTTTTTTTGATAAACAATGATGCTGTATGGTTGGATGAAGAAGATGGTGTCACATCGAATGTTTCTAACATTATCCAAATCGAGAACGAAGTGACTGCTATGCCAGTTATAAATAATTTAAAGGTATGGGTTCTTTGTCAATGGACACAAGATGATTAAATTTTGATCGTACATTTGATTTATTACTTTTGTAAATTTCCTAAAATGTTTGATTTATTGTTGATTTTAAATCAATATATAAATACTTTTGGAAGTGCTGTTTTAATTTAATAATTTCTAAATTTAAAATTGCAAAATATGTGAGTCACACCAGGGGGAGGTCACACAAATGTGACCACCTATGACAAGGGGGGGGGGGGCATAAATCATGATATTAGTGTGATGTAATTTATGGATGGCCCCTTAATATATTCCAAAATTAACAGAACAGATGGAAAAAAAATTATAATATAAAGAATGCCTAATGAAGGTCAGACTTTTTTTTTCATAAAAGTTTATTGGTTGAAATTTGTAAACATACAGGACATAATAGTGAAACATCGATTACATATCTCCTACACACTTATTATGGTAGTTTAGGCAAGGACCCTAAACTATGGGGCTTGTGAACAATGCATAGAAAAACATAAGAATACATGAAGTGTAGCATTTTATTTTATTCAATACAAATACAGCATACATGTAGTATTACAGTTGGTAATTTTTGAAAAATTCTCTGATTTTTTTTGTAAAATTCCCTGACTTTTCCTGGTTACAAAAAATTCCCCGACCCTTCCCGGTCGCTAGTCACTGTTACATGCACATTTACTTAAAACTAAATTAAAATAAACAAACACATGGTGGTATGATCTTAACTTATTGAAGATGGGCAATCGTCCGTCAAGTGAAGCTTTCCAATGTAATTGCCTTATAAAATGGGTCCCGACTGAGTAGCATGCAGAGACTTTCGGGTTTATACACTGATCAACCAATGAAATGTGAACTCGACTTAATTAGCCCATTGGCTTAAGTGATGACGTATCATTTCCTTTTGATGCATTGCCATTTGCAACTTTCGCATGGGCTGTATTGACCAATCAGAACAAGACATTCCAACGATGTACGTTGTAATGAAGTGATAATTTAATCAAGGGAACGTAAAATTAGTACGTTATTCTGAAATGTACATTAAAGTGAGGTACGTTAAACTGAAACTTTTTAGCATTAAAATACCTAGATTTCGGCCGGGGATTTAAAATTTGTACGTTATTTTGAAATGTACGTTAAAGTGAGGTATGTTATAACGGGATTTTACTGTATCATGGACGGTTATTCAGCAATTACTCCACACATGATTGTTTATGGCAGCAGCCAATTACATTGTGATGGCCATATGTATATTTGATCAAGTCTCGTGACAAGTCCTTTGTGCCCATATGTCATACAATATTCACTACATCGATAAAATTCAGACACTAATTACCATACACATGCTTCATACGATAAAAATTTTGGCTCCAACACCTTCTTCCATCAAAAGAAGAAAACGCAAACTGGTCAGTTTGGACAATCAGTATTATGACTATATGTGGTCTGTTTGGTTCAGCCAAGCAAAAGAGCACACAAACAGTGAAAATGCAAAGCTTCTGACATATTACACCAATTACCAGTGAAAATGCAAAGCTCTGTTTATTTAATGATGTAATTAATAAGTAATAATGACTTCACTTTTATTTGGGCAACCCTATACTAAAATTTTATTTTTTTTTCTTTTTTAAATCAAAATAGCCATTCCCACTTTTTCAAAAACTGGAAAACAAACAAATCGATGAGCTTAAGAAACAGTTTGCTGGCAAAGGATCCAGTAGAGAAACAACTCCTATCCCTTCTGATAGAAGGATGAAAGTAATTTTAATTTTCTACTTGGTTAAAAATACCGTAATTTACTTTGTATAGCCCGCAGCATCGTATAGCCCACATCAGTCAAATTTTCCCATGTCAAAACATTAACTGCCTTATAGCCTGCACCTTATCTGCACCAATAACATTCACTGAATCCTCAAATTGTCTTGAGGATTGTTTGGAATAAATTCAAGATGAGGACAGTATCAGAAGTACAGTAATAATTTTATGTCATTAGCCTACATTTATTTCAGCAACTAAGAAAATACAATAGGAATAACAATTTTCTAGCAGCTTCTTAACAATTAAGAAAAACCTTCAGAGTTGGAATAAAATAATATTTTATATCTCTGATTTCAAGAAGGCTTAATGAAAATTAATGATTATAAAAAAGAGAATGGCAGATAGCCCACAACAACAGATAACATACACCCTAATTTTTTTTAAACTTTTTTTCTAGATAGCCCACGAGATATATACATAGTAAATTACGGTAGTTAAATCCGTTCTATTTTCTGCTCGAAGTTAAATGCTGTATTTAAATTTAAGTATCTATGTTAAATAAATTTTAAAGGTAAACTCCACACTCAAAACAATATTGTTTAGAAATGAAAGATGAAGGTCTCAATAACAACGTATAAAAATTTTCAATTCGAACTCCAAATTAATAAAATGGATAAAAACTTTCATTTCCCCCCTCCCCCTGCAATCGATACTGGCGCCATGTTTCGGCAACTGTTATGTCACAAGTTGCGGAGAAGTGCGAAGGAGTTTCAAAATCGTGACATCACACATTGGAGGCTCTCGGTTAGTTGTCGGTTGGGCATCGCAATAGATTATGAATATGAAAAAAGACCGATAGTGACGATTACGGTTTTGATAAGTGACAGTGACATACAAGGGCCGTTAGCAGATTTAAATGCTACTGCAACTTCTGTGATATACAGCCCTATGCATTAAACTGTGAAACGGGATCTTCTGCTTGCCGCATTGGCATGTGCCTTACAAACAGATAGGCCTACCTCATTCCTTCAGCGTTTAGCACATGCTGTTGCGGTCGTTGTTCTTGAAGAGCATCTAGTTCCACCTTATGCGTGATCTAATTTCAGCGAATTTATTGTTTGAATTGATACTGAATTTAAAACTGTGGATGTGTAGAAAAAGCAAGACGCTTCAATATGAGCTGAACACAACATGATACTGTTTGGAGTTGGATGCCAGTTCCCTCGCTGTCAAAAATTAATCCAATGTATTTTAATCGATTCTGATTCTGGAAATCTATGGAACATGAAATTTCTATCCGACTGTTTATTTATACATTTAAACGGAGAAAAAATTGAAGGCATTTCTACATAAAACAGGTTAGCAAAATCTTACGGTATGTAGAATCGTAAGCGACTAGAATTTCGGCCATAGCCTAATAATACAGTATTATTAGGCTATGTCTTGGCAACAAAATTCCCAGAGGTTCTCGCGGCAGGAAACGACAACTTGTTCTGCCGTGTACTCTGGAGAAGGGATGGAAGTTCCCATGGCCAAATTTCAATTTTCCGAGGCATTTTTCTTAATAAAATATTAGGAAAAAATTAAAAAATACTGAATGATATTTACTCTATTAACCTGGATTAATGTTATGATGCAAAATAAATAAAGTCAATTTTTTCCGTGGAGTTTACCTTAAGCTTGCATGTAGATAAGCACTTCAATTATTCATATAATGAAATTTCTAAAATTATAATAAAATTTCATTGTGGTTGAGTATACAGTTTTGTTTTTACATATTTAAAGATTGGTGAAAATGCTTTTATGGAAAAGACAGCTACATTAAATGATGGCTTTTTCAACATATCTGTTGATGAACTGCAAAGTACAGTCACACTGCAGGTGGGTATCACTTTTAATATACTGGGTGTCCAAAAAGTCTGGTAACATGGCAGATAGCTCCAAGCTGCCAGGTAGGCAAGATCTGATGAGTGTGGTTTATAGGTAATTGGGGGATTGGGAATTCCATTGCCGCACTCAAATTTGACTTTGACCCCCAAATTTAAGGTCATCCATTTGCTAACTTGAAAACTCTTAAAGATAGAGAAAAATTTCTGATTGCTACCATGCAGAGCAACACCACATTAGCCTAAAAACAATTCTTAATCACACCCTTCCCCTTGAAAGATTTTGAGAAAAAGGACAAGAAAGAGTCACTCAAGGAAAGAAAATTCCCGACGGTGTGCTTCACTGCAATTCAAATGTGTTAGAAACCTCAGCCAACCTGGCCAGCCCAAGCTAGCCTTGAGTGACTCTTTCTCGCCCATTTTCTCAAAATCTTTCAAGGGGAAGGGTGTGATTAAAAATTGTTTTAGACTAATGTGGTGTTGCTCTACAGGATAGCAATTGGGAATTTTCCTCTATCTTTAAAAGTTTTCGAGTTAGCAAATGAATGACCTTAAATTTGGGGGTCAAAGTCAAATTTGAGTGCGACAATGAATTGCCCGCCTCCTTATTACCTATAAACCACACTCCTCAGATCTCGCCTACCTGGCAGCTTTGAGATATCTGCCAAGTTACCAGACTTTTTGGACACCCTGTATAGGTTAAATGTAATTTTTTCCTTCACATACAAAATTGACTGAAATGATATTTTTCTCTAGGGAGATATGGTACGACAGTTGAAGGCTAACAAGGCAGATAAGTCGCTTATCCAGACTGAAGTAGAAAAATTGCTACGACTAAAAGAACGCTTATTAATAGCAAGTGGACAAAATCCTGATTCGCTCAATACAAAATCGAAAAAAAAGAAAAAATAAGATTTAAAAATATTCTTTGAGGAATGGATTGAATATTTTGAAGCAAAGATTATTTTTAAATAAACGATAATGTTAGCAACATGAAAAAAACTGAATATAAGGTGGGAAACAAAAGCTGTACAATAAAATGAATTTATTTTATTTTTCTCTGAATTATTATTCCTTAGAGTTACTCCTAGGTTTATTTCTTTTCAGTATTTAATCATGTAGACTTATATCAAATCATTGGTAGTGATGGACCATAACTGCTCCTATATGCAGATGATCTGAAATTTGTATTACATATTCATTCATTTCAGAATGCCTTGACATTACAGGTGCTTATTATTATTATTAGATTACATAAATGGCTTGTTGATAACAGACTTGCTTTAAATTTAGACAATTCCTGTGCATGTGTTATACAAGAAAGACTAACAAATTATTTTTGATTTAAACTGTAAAAATACCTTATTAATCAGTGCAAAAATTGTGTTAAAGATCTTGGCATTCATGATTTATTAATAATGGCTTTAGGATTATCTAAGCGAGTGAGGGTCATCGAAAGATTGTCGTTTTTCTATTAAGACCCAAAGCTGGTTGAATCTTTTAATTTAGTATGCTCAAAAACCTGGAAAAAATATAAGTATTGCCAAGTATAAATTATTGTCTTTTATTGAGGATTCATCCAAAAATAATTCACATACATATAAATTGGATGAATTAAGCAGCTATGTATTTATTCCTTGTAAGCCATTCAATTTTTATGGAGATACTGCAACAAAAGAAGTGATATTTACCCAGTTACAGAAAAGCTAATAATGTTTTAAAGTTATCAAATATTCATAAAATTTAGACAATAAAAGTTATTTTTCACTTTTGTTTAAAAACAATTTTTTCTAAGCTACTTGTTTCAGGAAAATTAATGCCCTGGATTTAAGGTGTGTCAGAAATTATAAAGCCAAACACATTACTCATAAAAAAAACAAAAAAAAACGATACACTAAACACATGACATTGCGCATTTAATTAAATGAAAAGTAATGTCTAATAATCACTAAGACATAAAATAAACTAAATCCGAACTGCTAAATGATAAACAAGAAAAAAACAAAATCAGACCATTTCACATGTCCAATAAATATACAGCCACTTACCTTTTTCTTTTAATTGGCTTTCCCTATCTCGTTTTTTTTTTGTTTTTTTTTAATCTTGCATATATTTTCATAAAGCATATGAACTGAAAAAAGTAAAGGTAACAAGTTGCAAATATTCAGACTGAGCAGCTATATTTAAAGTCAAAAATGCTGCGAGGAACCCGATTAAGTGACATGGAAAGGGGGCTCATTATTGGTCTGCATGAATCAACAATCTGAAAGAACCATTGCATCAATATTAGGACGCTCACACGCAGTGGCCAAAAGAAGTCAACTGGACGACTTGAACAACTAACCATCTGCCAAAAAAAAAGCAATAATTCAAGAAGTGAGCCAAAATTCAGTGTCTCTATGTATTCTTGCATCAAGAGATGACATTCATGTATGCAAATCCACAATTGCAACTGTTATTTCATAAGAGTAACATCCTCCAGTACCAGAAGAGAAAGTCGCAGCCTGTTCTGAAAAATTACCATAAAGAAATAAATGGCTTCTTTGGGCAAAAGAAAAGATGGCATGGGAATCCAAACATTCGGGGAATCCTAGTCCTTGGATCTCCCCTTACGTCGCGTTCCCAGACTCGTCGGATGGACCCTTGGATAGCTCGTGCGTCTGTTTGCTGTGGAACCGATCCCCCTGGAGAGACCTTCAATTTCAAATCCTTGTTGTTTCAGTTTAGATCCTACATTCACACTGTAAACACGTAAACATATATAAAGCTGATGACCGATATATGCATAAATATCTGTGGTCTTTTTTTGCTCTTTGAAATTTCTTTAATGAAGCCAATGGAGCGATCTACGCCCACCATACAGAAAGGATCATTGCTTCGACTTTGTAGTGCTTGTATATTATTATTGTTGTTGATTGCATTGCATTGTATGAACGGTTATGAGGAAATTTTAAAAATAATGTATTACATTGATAATAACACCAACACCCAAACGGATAATTATCCTCGAAAATAAATCATTTGTAGGGGTTATTTAAAAACGTTGTGGGGTACAAGCTTATTTGGTGATATTTCACGTAAGATAAAACGACTTAACGATAAATATCGACACCGCTAAAACCGTCTGCAGAGAAATACCGCAGTCGTAAAAACTGTCTACCGAGAAATTCCGCTATCGTAAAAACCGTCTGAAGAGAAATTCCGCAATCGCAAAAACTATATACGGTGAAATTCCGCAATCGCAAAAACCGTCTATGGAGAAATTCCGCAATCGTAAAAGCCGTCTATGGAGAAATTCCGGCTTTGCCAAAAACAACATTACCTGTAATCCCTTTGTGATAAAACTGCACATCGGATAATTTCGCAGAGTATGAATTACGTAAGTTGTGACTTTTGAAATAAAGTGCGTTTAAAAAGAGATTTGCGTCATTCAACATTCAACATAGTTTTTGTAAACTCTTGCGGAAATTTTCTCTATCTCCCCTTTTTTCATCATGGAAATAAATGCAACTGTTAAATTTACGCAATACTTTTCGGCTCTTGTTGCAGGTTGTTCGGGCAGCGGCAAGTCTACATTAGTAGCTCAAATGTTAAAGTATAGAGATGAAGTGATGGACCCGACACCTACGGAAATAATTTACTGCTATGGAGCTTTAATCCCGCCGGTTGTTAAAAATCGGAACCTACCTAACATTACGTTTGATGCCGGGGTGCCAGATGAAAAATTGATACACGAACATTTACCTGAACAGGCTTTACTGATTTTAGACGATTTATTAAATGAAGTGAAAAATAACGACATTGTTGAGAAAATCTACACGCGATACAGTCATCATCTCAACTTCTCTGTGTTGTTAATAACTCAGAACCTCTTTGCTCATTCAAAAATCATCCGTACAATAAGTTTAAATACCCAGTTCATCTTTCTGCTAAAGTCACCTAGAGACATAGGACAGATTCGCACCTTGGCATCGCAAAGAGGCTACGGACGCTTACTCATCGAAGCCTTTAAAGATGCCACTCGGGAACCCCATAGTTATTTACTACTTGATTTAACTCAGAGTTGCCCTGATATTCTGCGATTGCATAGTAAGATTTTTCCGCACAAAAAACCTATCATGGTTTATGCAGATAAAGCGCGGGTTTAAAACCGTCGAACGTCATTTTTAAATCGGCTGAATAGGGTGGTGATACAACAATGATTCCTCTGGTTGTGAAACATCGTCATTTTCTAGGAGCTTTGAAACACTCGACTCCTCAGCATAGGAAGGCATTAATGCAACATGCCACTCTTAATCAAGTTAAAGCGCTGTGTGAGATCTGTCCTAACATTCTACATCGTAGAGTCGACTGGACACCACCCATTAAACAACATTTGCGGAAAATAAAAGGTTTAGCCCATAAAAAAATTTCATTACGGGCCAAGAAAACTTATCTGAACCAATGTGGGAACGGATTCCTGTTACCACTTTTGTTAGGAAGCGTAGCTGCACCTATTTTGAATAAATTAATTAGTTAACAACATGCAAAAGTACGTTTTACTACCTGCTCACGAATATCAAAGGTTCCTTCACGCTACGGTCCAGAGCGTCCCTGTGTCATCGCGTCCCGTTGAACATGGTCAACCTAAGGTTGAACCTAGTGTGCTTAATGATGTTGAAAAAAAACGTAATAAGCAACTGGATTCTCAAATCAATGAGATTTTAAAAGCATCAAATTTGAATGTGCATCAGAAAATTGACCTTTATTTAAATACACTTCAAAAATATCTAAGAGCAAGGCATCGTGAAGCTCATTCGAAACGAACAAGTCTTTCAACCCAAACCGAACCTCAAACGCCTTCAAACCCGTCTTTAATGCCTCAAACGCCGTCACCGCAATCCCTTCAAGAAACACCTACTTATCTGTATCCACAACAACTCGTCTATTCACCCGATTTT
>JAHWFO010039269.1:4280817-4344444 GCA_023313115.1 Rhysida immarginata | reverse complement strand
GATTTGCATCATGGACTAAAGTTTTATTAATGAACTTGAATGAAATTTGAAAACTTTATGCAGTAATGTGGCTATTCAAAATAAACAATATGTGAAAACAAAATACTAATACACATAACACATGTATAATTACATAGCAATAAAAGTGATCCCAATTATTGGATCAAATATTTCCCCTATTCTTTATTGAAAAACTGCAACATAGGAGGCAAGAAACTGAAATGTGATGTAAAGTGAGCCCAATACATGCACTCTCAACTGCAATCACATGTTGGGCTCTTCCTAACTAAGATAAAGCAGGGATGTGAGTGAATGCCACTGATACACAAAGCAAAGAAGCAGATTGAACAATGCTCGATTTCCTACTCCCCCTTCAATAAATGAGCATATTCTTTAAGTTACAGGAAGTGGCATTATTAACGCTTCAATCCCAAGACCAATGACCACCCATTTCAGGCACCAACCATCAAAATTCCCTCTTTAAACCGACCAGTAGTAAAATCGAGTCAAGATTGCTATGTCTACTGGTCGGTTTAAAGAGGGAATATTGATTGGTGCCCAAAATGGTTGGTCGAGCAAAGAGGAAAAAAATGCATTATACCCGAGACATTAATTCCGTGCCAAGGAAAAGTAGTCGAGTTAAGAGGTGGTTGAGAATAGAGGTTTCACTGTAGTATTGAATCTATCACAGTGATGCAAAAAGACATTTTATGGCAGACAGAAGTAACATTCATCTGAGAAGATGTCATGCCTGTTTGGTTCTCCGCATGTTCTCCTTGGTTTCTGCTGAATAATGAGAGCTTTGCCCTTTGAAAAGCACTTCCAGGTTCAGGTTGTATTTTTCCTTTTTTAATTTTTGTTTTTATTTCTTACATTTACTATTATCCAATACTTATTTTCATTTTTTTCTGGTTATTTGTCATATTTGTACACATAGTGTATACTTTTGTGTCTTTTTTTTCCAGAAATTTACTTATTTGTATCGTTGATATGCAAAATTTTCTTGTATGCTGTACACATTTTGAATGGTATGTGCAGAGCTGGATGCTGTGCCGTTCACCGGAATTTTTGAGCTATTTCCTGTGAAGTGGCTCTGCAGTTCATAACAGTCATGCATATATCCTCTTCGTGTTGGTCAGTTCACCTCCTCGAAGCATCAATTCCATGTTCACATCACAATTTTATTTTGATGGATTTCATGCATTCCCTGTCTTATTATTTTCATAACCTGGAGCCACCTTATGCTCGTTTTGGATAATTATGAGCAGTTAAAATTATAAACAGTTTGTTTGAAACATGTTCATTGTTAATTTTGTACAATTTATTTTTCAAATATTTTTAATATGTTACATAGAAAATAATGTTAGACATTAAAAAAATATTTTAACAACTTATTTCTTTTGATTATCATACACTTTATGTATATTGTTATAAAATTACAATTATCTACAGAATATTTAAATTTACTTTTAATAAAAGAAATTGAATTCTACAAATTAACATAGGTAAACTACAATTTATACCATTAAATTTTTTATATGCATCCAGTTGCTTTTAATTTTTGAATTAATTCATCTACAGATTCAACTTTGGTTCCTGCTTCTCTAACTGGTGGATCTTCAACAGATAATATTTGAATTCTTGGTTTGATATCAACTCCCAAGTCGGTTATTTTTTTCTTGTCTAAGGGTTTCTTTTTTGCTTTCTACACAGAAAAAAAAAGCACATACTATATTATTAATAATCCTTTATATTTTAAATTTATGTTTAAAAAAAATTGTGTTTACCATTATGTTAGGCAGCGTAGCATAACGCGGTTCGTTTAGCCTGAGGTCAGCACTTACAACGGCTGGCAATTTTGTTTTGATTGTTTCAAGCCCTCCGTCTACCTCCCGTGTGACTTGCACTGTTCCATTTTCCTTTTCTATCTTGGAGGCAAATGTTGCTTGGGGCCAATCTAAATATGAAGCGGTCATTTGAGCTGTTTGGTTTGAATCATCATCGATTGCCTTTAATTAAGAGTCATTGCAATAAATTTTAGAATATATTTCGTTGAAAGGGTGTAATAAAATTTTGAAATAGTTTTTTACCTGCTTTCCAAGTATGATTAAATCTATTTTCTCATCTTTCGCAAGTTTGGCTAAAATTTTTGAAACATGAATGGGCTGAAGAGTTTCATAATCTTTGCCATCAACTTCCACATGAATAGCTCGATCGGCTCCCATTGCTAAAGCAGTTCGAAGAGTTTCCTATTATTTTGAAGAGAAACAAGACAGCAAAATTAATCAACAATAACAACAAAATAAGACTAAATTATTTAATAGAAAAAGGCAGAAATAGTTTCTTAACATTAGCTATACCATGATTTGACTTGACAAATCAGTATTTGAAAAAAAGACACCCTTCAATGCAAACCAAAGATAATGGTGCACAAAAGGGTAGATTCTAGATTATAACCTAGAGGAGGAGTGGGCAATGCTTATAGGCTTATTTATAAACCATGCAAAAAAAAAAAAAAAAGTACAGTACATCCAGGGAAGGGGCAAATGTCTCTATCCCAAATCTGCCACTACATATTAAGGAAAGATCGCAGAAGAAAGAAAGAAAGTTCCATTTGGTAGGAAGAAAAATACAAGTACACACTCAGAAAAATAATTTATTTCAAAAAATAAATCTCCATACCTTGAACTATTTTTCTAGGTAACTCCCATCATTTTGAAGGCACTTATCATAGCAGGGAACGAGTTTTTGTATCCCTCTTCATAAGAAGTTGCCATCTGTGATGTCAACCACGAAGTGACAGTTTCTTTTCCCATCGTCGTTGAACTTCTGGCCACCTAGGAAAAACTTCAGGTGCAAAAAGACACGAAAGCTACTAGGTAAAAGCAGCCAGAAGTTCAATACTGCCTAGAGAGTATAATGTCAACAACTAATAAGGCTCTCTATGCTCTATGGAAAACTTAAACTGCCTTATTAAATGGATGAAGTAACATTTAAAATTTAATTTGGTTTTTCTGAACACCACTTTCTATAAAGACTATTCATTTTGGATTTGCAATTTTATTGAGCAGGTAATGAAAGAAACAGCAACATAGCCATAGTTATATTCAAATTAAACATTAATATCTGAAATATTTTTTATCAAAAACCAAATATCAACAGACAGAGTAAAATAAAAAAAATAAAATAATAATAAATAAATAAAAAGAAAAAAAAAGGAATTATAGTGAAACCTATCTATAATGACCACTTACTGAACCATGCAAAAGTAGTTGTTAAACTCAGATGGTCATTATAAACATATGGATATCTAAAAAAAATTACAAATCAACAATATACAGTACTTAAAAACAGATCTATTTTTTTTTATTAAAGAATCGAAGTTAATTTGTTTGCGCTTTGGTCCCTTCCAAGCAAAAACTAAGTCTTCAAATCTTTTTCGAGAACATTCAAAATTTTATAGAAATATTTGTTTCCCCTTCATCTGAGAGCTGGAACCTTCTTAAGGTTCGATACCATCTTGATCTTCCGATTCCTAGTGTGTGAAATAAGAGAAATTTTCCAATTAATGATGATTATCACTGTAGTGGTTTACCTCTTCACAAGTATAAAAATTTGTAAATATTCAGCATAACAGCAATTCCTCAACATTAGCTAACTGATTAAAATGAATACAGTGATAATATAATTGGAAATTATTGAGAGGATCTTTATCTTGATTCATAATACATTTATTATTACCTTTCCTTATTATCTTGACAATAATAATTATGAGTATCCTGCAACCACCATAAAGGAGAAATAAGATAGAGCGTGCAGTGAGCAATTTCGGATGCCAAAATCGAGATGGAAGAGCCAATTGCAATTTGGGGATGGATGAGAGCGAAGCAGCGCTATTTACAATGCAAAGACTGTGTCATTTAGCATTTTCAGGAATATAATTCTCCATAAGAGGAACTGTTGTTACAAGAGGTGGCATAAGGAGTTAGTGAGGGCTTTTGCACTCTTTTTTATTTCTCCTATGGTAACCACTAAAATTTAGCGTGAAGTTTCTTTGAGCACCAAAAGATGCTCAACATTAATTTGGTAGCACGTCATAACATTACTATTTTGAGTGTACATAATCAATGGAAGTGGCTGTCGCTAGAATTTAGTTCATTCATCATAATAAATTTTTTTTTTTTTGATCTCGTGAGTTTTTATGGGTGAAATATTCATAATATAGAGTGCAGTCCCTCTATTTCACAATTCCTTATATCACGAAATCAGATAAGTCATGGTCAATGGCTGAATCCCATTTTTTGGGGGTTTTTTGTCACTTTTTAGTGGGAAGAAGAAAATGGCTCTTAAATCTGGACCACTCTTATATCCGCAGCTCTTATAAGTGGAGTCTACTGTAAGTACATGAGGAAGGTTTTGGGAAAGATGAACTATATAAAAATGTTTTCATTGGCTCTTTGGACAGGTAAAAGAGTAACAGGTTTCAAATTGATGAAATACCACAACAACCTGCTATTCTGCATAAATAAAACAGGAAACCAGAAACTAAAACCACTTTGCATTGGGAAATCGAGAAATCCAAAATGCTTCCATCACAAAAAAATTGATTCACTGAAATTTGTATAAAAAATGCCTGGATGGCTTCAGAAATTTTTATGGAGTGGTTCCACGAGAAATTCGTACCTTCAGTTAGGAAACATCTAAGAAAGAACAATTAGACAACTGTCCGGCTCAACCCCTCACCTGAAAATCTTAGCAGAGATGGACTAATCAAAGCAAGCTACATGCCCAAGAATGCCACAGCCAAAATACAACCGCTGGATCAAGGTATAATGCGCTTTTTGAAAAGCACTATAGGATAAATTTAATTTGAAAATTAGTAGATGAAGACAAACCATTAAATGAGATTTTCTTAAAGAACTTAATCTCGACAAAGTTTTTTAAATCACAGCAAATGCCTGTAAACAATTTCACCATCAACAATAGAAAATGTTGGGAACGAAGATTGCTAGGCACATTTACAAAGCGGAACAAGGAAAACCATTCATACGAAGAGGTAAACCAATCAGACAAAAACTCATCACCGCATGATATAGATGAATAGGTTCATATGGACGATGAATGCCCCACATTTGAAACTATCAGCGACACAATGATAGTAGAAAATGTGATGAGGCCAAATGAAGAGGCTGAGAGCAGTGATGAAGATGATGATGAGCCACCACCCAAACTTACAGTTGTTATCTCTGGACTGCAAACAGTGTTAGAATGGATTAAGTCTGAAAGCGTTGACAAGATACAATGCATTATATTTAAAAGCAATTTTAGAAATTGCCCAAAATAAAACGAGGGAATCAATGAAGCAATTAACAATGGATTCTTTTGTTCAAAATTCATCATAAATTATAATTCGTAGGTTGTTGTTTTTTTTTTCTTTCTATTTTTGTATTTTTATTCCATTAAGACCTATTTCCTAACATGGAAATAGCTGGTGCAAGGGAACTTCAGCAACAATTTGAAAGACAATCCACACTTTATAAAATTTCTTTCTCTTCCACAAGATGAAAATCAAATTAAGAGTCTAAGATTTGACACAAGAGAGGTGATTTCAGCTGATCTGCAGATGTATTAATACACTAATCTAAAAGAATAGCGAAATCTAAAAGAATACACGCCCTTCGGAAAAAGCAATCGGATCGAACGTTTGAGTAACCAAGAGAACTGGGTGGCGTCCCCTAATAATCACGGAAGACATCGATCAGCTTTGTTGCCAATTTCTGTGATAAATAAAATAAGTACGTAACCAAAAAGCTTGGAGCATGTATCATTATTTTGCTCCCGGAGGGAGATGTCGTAGGGAAAACAGTGACCAATGAGGCCTGCAGGGCCAAGAGTTATGTGAGGGACGAAGCGCCGAGAGTAGTAAAAGTTTCCTAATTTTGGACTTGAAATTTTTCTTAGATAGTATCTATAATATGATAAACCATTCACCTGCTAAGTAGATATGTTAAAATAATAAATTCAGAGCATAAACATGATGGGGCTGCCCTATATCTTCCATGATAATTAGGGGATGTTACTCTGAACTTTTACCGAGAGCCGTTTAGAAGCTGACGATGTTATTAAGAATTCGGGTATCTAATCTTACTGAAGAATTCCAAAAACTGTTACATGCACTTTCGCACTCCAATATCCTTCATTCCACACCCCTCATCAATTACCATCAAATCAGGGATGTAGGCATTTGAAACGTAACTATACCCTGAACGACCAATTTATTAGAGACAGAAAATGGATCGGCCTCCCAGTGACACACAAGCAATGCGAAGCAGTGTATAAAAGGGATGCATTGGGTCACAAGTTACAGGCAGCAGCAGGAGTGGACTGAATATAGGCAAATCCAAGGATTTAACAGACTTTGAACGAGGCATGACTGTTGGAGCTCAATGGGCACAGTTGAGCATTTCACAAACCACAAACCTCCTCGGGTTTTCCTGTGCAACAGTGTCAAGGGTATTCCGTGAATGGCAGTTATGCCAAAAAACAACCTCCAACAAACACAACTCCGGAAAACAGGACTATGGATGTACGAGGCCAAAGGCGACTGGCACGAATCATCCACAGCAACAGGACGGAAACAACCTAACTAATTGCAGCGCAGTTCAATGAGGGAGCACACCAACCCATTTCGGAGCACACAGTGCGGCGCACTTTGCACCGAGCTGGGTTTAACAACAAGCGGCCAGTACGGGTACCGTCGCTGTCACTGCAAATAGGAAAGCGCGCCTGCTATGAGCACACAGACATCGCCACTGGACACTGGATGAGTGGAGGAAGGTCGCCTGGTCCGACGAATCGCGGTTCCTACTTCATCATGCAGACGGCAGATTGCGAATCTGGTGCAGACAGCACGAGGCCATGGACCCATCCTGTCAGCAGACAACCATACAGATGTGTGGAGGAGGAATGCTGGTCTAGGATCTCTTCTCTTGGGACGCACCGGGCCCTCTGATATCCGTAGACACAACCCTGAATGCGACATACTAGCTGAACATTGTTGCCGATCAGGTGCACCTGTTCATGATGACTGTGTTCCCTGGTGGTGACGAAAAGTTTCAGCAGGACAATGCTCCCCGTCATCGTGTTCAAATGGTCTTGGACTGGTTCGAGGAACATGATGCGAACTTCCACCTGCTTCAGTGGCCAGCTCGGTCGCCTGATCTCAACCCGATCGAGCATTTATGGGATGAAATGGAGAGAACCATCAGACGCCTTCCCACACTTCCGTCCAACCTGCACCAATTACGGAACGCTGTGATGTCAGCCTGGGCTGCTATTCCTCCGCAATGGTTTCAACACCTCATTGAATACATGTCGCTAAAGGAGGCGCAACACGCTATTAACGGCGTGTCTTTAATAGATTGGTCGTTCAGTGTACAAATAAGTAATGATAATATTATATTTTGCATATATTTAATGACATACTTGGCAAGCTGCGGGACCACAGGAAACTACTAGGATTTCAGATGCCAATTTCTTTTCTTTCAGACGAACAGCTTCTTCGATAGCTATTTCGTCAAAGGGATTCATACTGTGTTTCACATTTTCAGTCACAACAGCTTTTTTATCTGGCTTTACTCGTACCTAATCATCAACAAGAAAATAATTTATTGTAACACTATGCTAGGGGAAAAGAAAAAAAAAAATCTGAAAAAAGTTCACTTAACATAAAAGAAACAAAAATACTTTAAATAACAACTATGGTGAATAAATTGATAAAATATGTCGCTTAAAAGAATTATTTTTTTTAAAAAGTAAACGATATTCCTACTTTAACAGCATAATCGATAACTCGCTTGCAGCCAACTAATACACGCATCGCCATTTTTAAAATGCTAACTGCATTCGTCTCCCATATAACGAAGTTCATCACCGTGTAATATAACGTGGCATATTAAGTCAAAATTAAAAAAAAAATATACATATAATTGTATGTTATTATTTATAATGATGTCACTGAACATAAATAAAACACAGAAATAATTTACAAATTACGAACGCTATCTTACTTGTTTTAAAAACCAACCTCTCTCGTCTAAGAAGTAAAATTCGCCGCTACCAAAATCGTATTTAAAGAAGTGTCACGGGTGGTATAACATTATATAGTTTGAAAACTACTTCAGTATTACAAATGCATAATCAGATCAAGACTTTTGCTGTAGCAAGCACTGCAATAAATATGTTTGCACGACTAACGTTTTATCCGACGTTATTATATAATGTAATCATGGAGAAATTGTCTACCCGGCGTTGGTACGATCGTGTTGACGAGGTTGTGATCCTGGGTGCTTTGCCTTTCAGATCGATGACTACAGAGGTATCATAATAAATAATAACAGGAGAATAATAGGTCTTTAAAAATATGTATTTTGGTGTGGTTTATTTAAAGAGATAACTCGATCGATCTTTATACCAAATTTAGCTTTTAGAAAAGGAAAGGGTTAGAGGAGTTGTCACGATGAACGAAGATTACGAGTTAACTTTCTGGGTTAACGGTAAAAAGGTAAAAGATCAAAATAATGTTAAATATGTGTCTGTTTTTAATATTATTTGTTATTTTGCCTTCTTTAATATTTAATATTATATTTTGACTTCTTTCGGTTAAAGTTTTTATTATTTTTATAGTTTTTAATAATATTAATATTATTCTCCTTTACTTGTTACTTTATTTCTCATAGGAATGGGAAGAGCTGGGTGTGAAGTTTTTGCAGCTCAGTACAACCGATATATTCGAATCACCTTCACAAGAAAAACTTTTAATGGGAGTAAACTTTGTTCAGTCATTTGAAAACTCTGGCAACAGTGTGTATGTCCACTGCAAAGCAGGAAGAACAAGAAGTGCCACTCTAGTTGGCTGCTACTTAATGGCGGTAAAATAAAAAATATAATAATAATAATAATAATAATCTTTATAAACAAAAGATTCATCCTCTTACAATAATCTAAAGGTTAAATGACATCCAATTTCTTTCACACAGTGGCTGAGCCACTACAATTAATAATAACTGAAAACATAAACAATTCTTATTTAACCTGTTATTGTTGAGGTTTCCTTTTCTTTAATTTAATTTATTTACTTCAATTAATTGAGTTCAAAAAATTATATTTTTTCAGAGTCTATTTTTGATATCAATTGAAACTGTTTAACAACCATATATGTTCACATATGTTAAAATAATAATAAAACAGCTGAACTTATGCCGAGAAGCTTCCTGACAGCAGTTAATAAAATACACATACAATTTATTTTAATTTCACATACAATACATTTATTTTAATTTCATAAAAAAAAGATTGTTTCATTTAAAAAATTTTCAGCATTGTGTATGTTCTAATGCAACATAAGTTTTCTAAATTTGAGCATTGTGGTGGTATAAAATATTTGTTATTTTAAAGAACACTTGAAAGAATCAATCTCCATTGATGACCAAGGGAAAGGTTAGCTTAAGCATTATCCTATTTCAAGGAAAGCAATTCTATTTTTTTATTGAACAAGAATGTTGACTTAATTTTTAAAATTATCCTGTTTAATTAGAGAGATTTGGTTTCATAGTAGAAGTTTGAAGAATTTAAACGAATAATTTTAGGCTAAATAAAGAGGTTTGAAAGAAGGATATTTTCAGTACAACCTTGAAATTTATGCATGATTTTGTAATCAGATTGCAACAAAAAATACTGTTACAAAAGAAGCTTTGTAGTGTTTTATTTTATGGATAAATGAGATAATACTAGAGGGAAATGAAGGGAGGGGGGAGATAACACTTCCACTATCTTAATTCCCAGATATGAGTTAGTCTTCTTAATAATGGCAGCTTGATGTGTAACATCAAGATTAGCCTTCAGTGATTTTACATTAATTTGAAATCATTTGGAAGAAAATGTTTATTGCAATACCATTTTTAAGATTTTTATAGGGTTTGTTTTACTAATCTTTATGCTGATTATTTTCATTAACCCATAATTACTTGCATTAAATTAACGGTTAATCACACACAAAAGCTCACCATGATCTGTTCTTTCTATAACGAATAAAAATTGAAAACAAACTGTCAACATCTATTTAGTAAGGTTTTAAGGATATATGCTAAAAACTATTTATTGATAATTATAAAAATGGATGGAGAAAAACCATGGTCAGGTCATATTGACCTGAGGCTCAATTAAGGGTTAACTTTCACATCCAGCTTTTTCCAGAAATCTTGCCATCTGGATATATAAAATAGTTGGATGTAATAGTGTAATGTATATGCTTATGGAATATTAGAAATCTAGTTTTAGCAGCTACATGATCACTAAAAGCAGCAAGGAGGCAGGTCCATTGAAAAGTTTATCACTGGCTTCTCTATGATAAACCATAAATAGATCTCAAATATCATTTCACATAGATAAGATCTAATGCTTGATGGGTTATCTTAATCCCAAAAAAGAAAAAACATGTGTACAGGATTTTGAGTTTCTTCTGAAAACTTTGAAGAGCATTGCTTATCAAAATAATACTTTTCCTCCTAAATTTTGAGTGTAGATAGGGTTAAACTGTAGCAAAGGAATCTGAGTTGATGAGTGTGCATTCCAGGTACTGAGTAATCCTACTGCTTAGACTTCCACTGCCTGAGTGTGAATCATTCATCGCCAGTGTTCAGTCTTTTTATTTATGTGCTTATGTATAATAATTTCTATGCTTTGTAGCTTTTCGTGACTGGTATTACATATTACAATGCAAAAATAAAGACATTACAATTTGGTTTTGTATTTATACTTAGCATTATTTTTTTTCTCACTCACTCAAATAGCAGAACTTTTATAGTAGCGCAACTTCACATGTTTGGTTTTCATAATTTATGGAAATAAAAGAAAAACAAAATTATTTGTGACTTTATAACGTAAAATATATATTTTACAGGTTGATTCACAACGAGTATTAAAAAAAAAAAATTCAGCATTTTGTTGGGGAGGTCAGGTTGAGCAAAAAATATCATATGAACATAAAAAGGTGCAGAATTGCAAAAGGTCAAAATTTTATTACAGTGTAGTAGTAAATCCATACATTTTGTTACCATTAAAAATGTAAAAATGCTTTACAATTGACAATGACTAGTTTGTTAACAGCAATATTTGTGAACTGTTACTCCAACGGATAATTGATGTGGCCAATCAAATTCGTAATAATAATGCCGTAGTTCATATCTGGTTCAATGATTCATAAGTGTAATGCTTGTATTTAGGCTAAAAGTGCACATTTTGAGCATTTATTCTCTAAAGCTTTTAAATTAAATGTCAATTATAAGTTCATGTGCTTTATTTATCTATTTGCTACTACACTAATAAAGCTTTGATCTGTTGTAATTATTTACCTAATTGGGCTATGACCTATGTTAATATGACACTTTTTGTTCAATCTGACTTCTGCAATAAAATGTTGAAGTTTTTTTGTTTTTTTTTTTAAATACTTGTTCTGGATCAGCCTGTATATTATAAATTCATCTAGAATAATCTAATGAAAAATCATTTAACAATTTCAATGCTTTTAATTTTTTGCAACCAGCTTTAAAAAAACAAAAACCAAATAAATAAATCCTAAGTATCCATGGTTAGTGGACAATGGAACAAGAATTTAATGATATAATCTAATGACAAGCACAATTCATGACCAAAATGCTTAGCAGGATGGTATTAAGATATGCTTTTAGAAATTTTTAATTTTATTTTGAATATTTTGCAAAGAGGAAATGTGCATCATTCCCTATCTTTTTTTTTTCTTCCCCTCTGTATATTTTTTAGTGAACGAGAGCTCTTAAAGAATTTTGGAAAAGGTGAAAAATTGCAATGCTTGAAGAATTTTAAGTTTAGATAATCAAATATTACATCTATAAGCAATTTTATACCATAAATAAATATTGAGATTTATATTTGTGATGCCTAGTTGAAATTCAGGTTGTGAATCATGACTTTCTATTTTTCACTTATTTCACTAATTGTATTTATGGGGAATACTCATAACAACATACCGTATATAAGAACTTAAACAAAATTATCTGCAGGGGACCAGGGAAGGAGGGATCAACAACCATGGATTCAGATTCTTCGACAAAAACTATGAAAGTGCGCCAAAAAGAAAGTGCTCTTCCACCATGATAATCCGCCTGCACACACGTCTCTGGTTGTTGCTGCAAAACTGCGTGACCTATGCTTCGTAATTTTTCCACATGTGCCATAATAGCCGGATTTGGAAGAGCAGGGGAAGAAATCAACTTGAAGAAATGGCTTGTTGGACTAAGTCAAAGCTGAGACATACTCATACTTTGCAGAGTTGGTTAAATTGCATTATTACTGAGGCTATTAAAAAATTGGAAAGTCATTGGTCCAAATGTATTGAATTGCAAGGTGACTACTCTGAAAAATAAAAAAATCTAAATAATCTTTTTTCTTTGTTAGGCCGAGAACTTTTTTGAATGTCTTTGTATTTAAGAAACTACAGCCAATTTTGAAACGACCAAATCTACAAACACTACAACCAATTTTGGCTTAAAAACATTAAAAAACACTGAGTAAACTGGAATGTCTTTACTCGTTTATGCTTTTCTTTTTCTGCAGAACCCAAATCTGCAATAAAAAATGGGGTTTCCTATTTAGATTTTTTTTGTTACCCACCCACACGGGATAGGGTGGGGGGTCAATTTTGATATCATTGGATAGGAACAAATTTCTTTGCAAATGAATTTTGATCCGATGTGTAATTTTTGAGATATTTCAATGTCTTCACTTAAATTGACCACCCTGTATTTTATATTAGAAGAACCACAAATCTTCATATAAATCAAGAAACTGCTTGTGCATATATGCATATACTATACATTTCAAAATGTATGTGTTCTCAATAGCTTTATCAGCAAAATGCTTAATATCGTAACTTAATGATTGAAATAATTTGATTTCTTTGGTTTTAATGGAATTTTATTGAATTAATGATTAATTATTGATTTAATGAAAATTGTGTAATGACCTTAATTCTCAGTACCCTAAAATTATTGTTAGGCTGTAAAGATAGCAAAATTTTACCTCTTTAGAGAGCATCTTTTCTTTTAGAATTAAATTGGGTAGTCTTTCCTCTTTAAATTTTCTTAGGTATTTTGTTTTTCTTGTTAAACAAATCAGCAAAAAGGTTAACGAGTCTTAAAATTACTTTCTCGTGAATTAATAATGATTTAATTTGAATAATTTAGACTGCCTCATCTTATACAGTACTAATAAGTGGGATATCATTTCATTAAGTGCTATGTTTAGACACTGATGTTTCTACAAATTAAAGATGCTAATTGATGAATGTCTATTCTTACAGAAGAACAAATGGAGCCCAGAGGAAGCAGTTGCGTTTATCCAGTCAAGACGGGAGCATATTCTATTACGATCAAAGCAGCTAGAGGCACTTCAATTGTTTTATGATGAAAATATTGCTGGCCATAATTCTTCCACCTCTTCTTAGCCCAGCAGTGGGCCAAAAGAGATGGGTCAAGTCTGTATTACAGAAGAGAAAGAGAAAAAAGATGACAACCACCACCAAAAAGTGACAAGTACATTGTGAGATGGAAAAAAGAAAGGATCCTTATTTTATGCTTAGGTTTTAACATCTAATGGAGACCAATGTGATCTTTTATTTTATTATTTTTCTTTGTTTTTAATCCCCATTTAAATGTGGTCTGCATTATTGAAACTCTTAATATTTTCTTAATTTTAAATTTTACAGTTTGATGTGTTATTTCATAATGAAAAAGGTTTATACTCAACGTTCTCAGTAAAAATCTGTAGCCAAACTTGGTAATCTGCCTTGCTCTTTTTACATGATTTCTTAAAGGTTTGACGAGATTCTGACATTCTAGTCAATCAGTTTAAAAGCTTTGAGTTTTTTCTTTTCTTATTTTCTTCGACAACTTGTCACGTTATTACATCTCAGGAGGCATCTTTATCCAACATCCATCAGTATTCAATTAAAAGTACAAAGTGAATTGCCTAATTTTAACTTATTATTTTTATTGTAGATAACTACTTGTTTTATAATTTATGGGTGAATATTCCCTCTTGAATGTTGATCTCTGAAAATTATATTTATATGAAAAAAAAAAAAAAATAACAGCTCTAAACAATTTTTAAAAGTTAAAAGAGGATCTCTAAATTTTTGATTCTATACATAGTAAATTTTTCCAGGAAATTAGATTTGAAACTTATATTAATACAAGTCATTTAAAAAGAGAAAAAAAAAAAATCACTTCCATAAAGATAGTCTTAATAAAATTTAAACTTTTTACGTAAATTTTGTCAGATTTTACTAAAGCAAATCATGAAATCTGCCAGCTAAAGGCCAAATTCAATGAAGCTTATAAATTTTTAACATTAATGTTACCTAAATCTTTTTTTGTGTTTTTAAAGTTTAAATAAGTTTATTATTATCAATCAAGGGAAAGCATTTAGTAGAGGCTCTGAAATTTGCTAGATTTGGAATTGTTTGTACAATTTTGTGAGTTTTTGAACTTGATTTTTATCGAATATGATTCGATTATATAAGTTTACATTTATATTTTATTATCCTAAGTTAACATCTTTTGAAACTTATATAATTCAACAAAAGAATCTCATGATTAATATTATTAATGTGGCATGTGTTTCCAGCTAGATAAGTTCACACCAACCTCACGATAACTTTACAATTGTAATCAAGACTCCAGATCATTCTTATCCTTGAACATAGCCTAAGAGCTTCTGCTTAAACCTTGCTTAAATTATAAGTAATGTGTATATTTTTTGATTTAAAAAATGTGTGCAATTTCATTAAGAGCATTTTAATGGTTCTAAATATTCAATACATAATTAAGAGTTTTTTTTTTTAATTCAAAATTATAATTATTGTTTTCAATTTATACACAACTTTTTTTAGGTTGAAATTTTTTATTAATGTTTTATACGTGTTGTGATGCGTTTATTAGGTAAAAATCAAATCCGTTCTTCCATAGAAATGAGGTATAAATCAATTGTAAGAAAACAATTCTCCAACTTTTTTTTTTTTTTAATGATTTATTGTTTAAGAATTAATTTTTTTTTCATATTTAATATTATTATTTAATACTTAAAATTGATTATAATAATTTATTTATTTATTTTTTTTTTTAGAAAAGATTACTTGCAATAACATTTCATTCTTTTATCATTTTATTCCTTCCATTTAAGCATAGTCCAGAGTATCATATTTTTGTGATCATTAAATGACTTCCAACTGAATTTTTAGAGAGTAAATTGTTCCTGAAATCCATTTAAAAGTGTATATATTTTTATTTATTTAACAATTTCAACTTTTTAACCATTTGCAAATATTATTTTCTGTTTTATTTACTTCTTTGTTTCAATTTTGTTGGTAAAATGAATTGTTATTGAAAGAAGATTGTTTAAGACAGAAAATGCCATTTTAGAACATTTTAACACTATGCAAATTAGTAGATCAGGATGGGAAATATTTTGCTACATTTCTAAACTCTTACTGTTTGCATATTAGTACAGTTAGTATTGTCAGTTACATGAATAAAAAAAATTCAGAATTATTTTGTTTGTTTTTTTTTTTGTTGTTTTCAGTATTTTTGCTGTAGCATTAGAATATTAATAATTCCAATAAAAGGCCACATCTCTATAATGAAATGCGATAAATAACTTTTCTTATTAACGTGCATTTATAATCTACTTGAAAATAAACTTTAGATTTTGAGCAAAATTATGGTTGACATAGGAGCAAGGTGCATCTACAATCACTTGTAATGGGAATAATATGAGGTGTAAATTTTAAGTGTCAAGTTTTGAATTGGTGATATAAATGAAATTTGCAGTGGAGTAAAAATCAGTCTTTTTTTTTTTTTTTTTTCTTTCATCAGAGTAAATTTTTCAAGAACATATGAACTTTTTCTGCAAAACATTTTTGTATGACTGTGTTCTCATCAGGCCCTTTAAAAGGGTATGTAGTTAGTTAATTAAATTTAATATATTATAAAATTATAATACTGTATAATTCGCTTAAGTCGAACTGTAATGGGACTAGGAAAATAGTTTGAGTTATCAGGAATTTAACTTAAACGACATTCCCAAAATGAGTATGGATTAAGGCTCAGGTGTGTACTGTATTTAAATTAAACTGGAAATTAATCATTATGTAGCTTTATTTATTACATTGACAATTTATTTGCTGAAATAAGAAATTTTTGCCTGCGTTTAAAATTTTAAATACATTCAAATACAGTGTTTTCTAATTAATATAATTTTAAAAACATTATCGTTTACACTGGGCATATGAATTAAATAATCTTTAATGATTTCCAATGAATTCTCCTTATTCTTTTCCTTTTCAAAGTTTTGTTAAATTCTAATTGAGTTTGTATTTTCTCTTCATTATTGAAGATTGTTGAAGTGGAATATTGAATTCTTTAGCAAGATCAGGCTGTTTTACTAAAGAATCCCTTAGATTGGTTAAAATTTCTAATTTCACTTCTACTGTTAGTGTATTCAACTTAGGTTTCCTTGATTTTGGGCCATGATTTTAGTAAATAAGAATATGGTTCACAAACAAATAAGTGTTTTTAAGTACAGTCTCATTTCTAAAACTACTGTCTCATTGGCTTCGTTGCAATCTGATTGGCTTCAGTTCGTGTAATCTGTTGATGTTTTTCATCAATTAAAGAATCAAGTGCATCTCTGATCATTTCGCATTTATTTTATTTTTTTCAGTTTTTGTCTTTTTTTTTTTTTAACATTCCTTGACTAAAATGTATTAGTTGAATCAAAAAATACTTTGACTTAACTGACGAAATTTGTATTATAAATTCATGTAAGAGAGGGGACTTCAAATTTATTTCAACTTAATCGATTTCGACTTATGCGGATTATACTTTAATAACTGGAAAATTTTATACAATTGCATATTTTCTTTTTTTTTTTTTTTTGGTCTGGTTTTTTCTTTCTTTCATCTAATTGATAAAATTTTCCATTATCATTTCCATAATTGGTATAATTTTCCTATGTATATTTTTAAGCACAGAGCTTTGATTTAATTATTTCTAATCATTAAAAATGATATTTTTTCCTTAAATATGAAATATAACAGAAAGGTTGCACCATGTAAGTTGTCAGAGGTTTAAAATTGAGCATACAAATTATTCAAATAATAAAAGTACAAAATTGCCTTCTGTAAAAATATATAATATCCATTTTTATCAGTAAGAAATGTAGGGTAATCTCCATATTTTGAGTTAAGCACTTAAAAATAGCTTTAGTGACATGTCTCAGGAGAACTGAAAATTGTTCATCCCATCAAAAAGGATCCTATTAAATAACAAATTTCATGGAAATTAGATGCTAGCTGTATCTTGTTTGTAGATCTGTAATCAAAAGTACAAAGGGAGAACATCATGTAAAGTCACATCATATAAAGTCAAGGCACAAAGGATGACAGACAATAGAATGAACTGTATATGTAAGGAACCAGATATGGAGAGCCACTGGGTTAGGATAAAAATTGTAAATAATGAAGTTCATTGATTGGCATTAAAGGGAACTTTTTGCTCTTAACAGCATGGTCGTATACATACTTTTCACATACAGTAGCACATCTTGTTGAAATTGTTTATCTATATTCACTAATAATTAATTGCAGTTTTTGGAGTATCATGCTTATGCCAGTTAATGCTACTTTTTAATTCTGAATGCTGATTGTTAGGCAATTATGCTTGAATTATTTTAAAGAAGTTGGTCCATTTGTGAATAAGTCAGAGATACTATAACTAGAAATATATCGAATTATTTCCTTAATGACATTTTAAAAAGCTTATTTGTAAAGAAGAAAACCATCAACTGTTTAAAAAAAACAAACTTGCATATTCATCGTTTTCATGCTTGAGACTATATTAATGTACAAGATTATCTGCTAATAAATTACTCCTCTATATATTTTAAAAACCTTGCCATTAATAATTTAATTATCATAGTCCATTTTACTTCAATAGCAGGTCTAAATATTCTCATCTAGACTGGGAATCTTTCTGTTATAAAAGTTTCATCTTCATTTGATGGGGAGGCATTATAATTTTGTTGAATAATCTGCAGCTTTATATCAAATGTATATCTCATAAATAATATAAATGTATTGAAAAGAAGAAAATGCATGACTGCTATAGAAGATATTGCAGGTAAGCTATATCTTCTCTGAAAATCATGAATGTAAAAGGTTTGACATTGTATATGTAGGAACATAACAAGGAAAATGTTCATTTCTTTGATATAGGAGTCTTTCTTTCTTTGTTAAAACCTCATATACTTTATAGTACATGAACCACTCTGTACCATATAGTTTGAGGAGCACATTTATTTAGATGGCTGCAAAACATAACCAGATATATTGTCTGCCTCAGCAAATTTTTTTGCAATTTTACATTTCATAAAAGTCTTATTTATATTTAAAATGTATTCTCCATGAATACATATTTCAGTTTATTAAGAATTTTCCATGCTTCTATTTGTTTTTTGAAATGACCCTTATAAATACATATAGAAGTCTAAAACTACGTTAAGTTACAAAATGTGTAACTATTTTTGTGACCATGATTTGAAAATCTAAATAAATAAATAAATAAATTAAATAAATAAAGTGATTAGCGGTATATTTATATAGAAGTTTGATCAGTATTTATCCATGTGTTAATCCTTTCTTGGTTTATGGCACTCTTAGGATTTTTTTTAGAAATCTGTAGGCGAAAAGGAATGTCAAGAAATCTCTTAAGGTAGTTGATTTGAATACCTTTTACTTTCCTTTTTTCAATCCTTCATTTCAACTTGAGGTATGCTGCAATAATCACTTGAATAATGCAATAATAAAGGTATACAAGTATATTATGCCTTTGCGTTAAAAGTAAAATTGGAAAATGAAAGTAAAAGACGTTTTATTAGTATGACCTTAATAAAATTTATTTATCTATTGATTTGTATTATTGAAATCTCTTATAAATTTTTAACTCTGAACTCTAAATCCTCTTAAGGATTGTGCGAGTCATGGGTTCGAATCCTGCCAAGAGCATGGATGTTCGTCCCTTTTCTAGCATTTTTTCTCGAGAGGTTGGTTTCAGGAAGGGCATCCAGCCATAAAAACTATTGCCAAATCGACCATTAAAATTTACCACTTGTTTTTATTTGAAATATGGAAAAAAATTTTCATTTTATAGAAGAATAAGTTTTTAAATCATGAGGCAGACTTAAAATGTATGAGGATTGCCCAATAAGTACCAAGTTACATTTGTATAATGTGTGATGCACATCAAATTTTTTCTGTATGGTTTTATGTAATATTAAGAAATATGAACCTTCCTTAAGATGAATTTTGTAGGATTAAAAGGTTTATTTTAAGCCTTTGATTTAGAGTTGAAGGAAATGACAGCTTAAAAACTTAACACCAGTACTCAATTAACACTAACAGCTGTTTATGATTTTCCATTGATCATCTTGTTTCCCTTTCATTTCTCATCCATCTTTAAGCTTTTCAATTAAATCATACCCATCTTGTTCTTCCATACAACAGGGAGTTTCTGAAAACCTTTTATATCATGTGAGATGGTAAATATCTGAGTAAGTAGATAGTCTAGACAAATGAAACTAAACAGATGTTGCGTTGAGCAAAATAAGATTGATTCATTAAGATTTGAATGAAAAATTCAGATGCATATGGATTTCACAAGTTTTCAGTATGCGCATCGCCTGTGAGATGCTACACACCAAGTGGTAGTTCAGCTCCTGCCAAACATGTCTTGCTGCATGTCTTGGGTGACATTGCACACATACTTTGAGCTTTTCTACATATGCTGTTAAAATTTGAGATCATTTGAATGAGAATTGGTTAAGTTTTTAGATGAGAAAATTATATCAAATTTTCTGAAAGCCCTGTATATCATTTAATATACAGGTATTCTTGTTGGCATTAAATTTCTTCTTAATTCATAATTTAACAGAAGATGTGTAATGATTTTTTTTAATCAGCATGCAGCTGCTGAACTAAAACACATCTTTATTTATCTAAGCCCTAAAACTGGAATGACACAGTTTATGTGGATAGATAGCTGAAAGCTAGAGCACATTTTCCATTTCTCGATCCACTGAGTTGTAGTTTACATATTTGGTTGTGAAAAAATTAATCACACGAGAGTGCAAAATGATCTAGCAACAGACACACCTGAAATGAAAGAAACTAAATTGATTATGTGGTATATCCCGATATTACCTTTGATATGCATTAATTCTGGAAATTATAAAAGATTTCAAAATTATTAATAATAAATGGCATAAGCAATAATACTACTTTTCAAACTTTAGCACAGCTCAGACCAGACAGAAGAATAAGCTCTAAAAACATCTTCTGTGTATATGTTAATTCTAACACTCCATATATTTACATCAGAAAGCCAGATATTTACACTATTACGTCTGTTTAAAGAATAATTGGATTGTGCGCTATTGAAAACCTGAGATACCTAAGAGTTGATATTTATACAATCTTACCCCAACAATAGAATAAATATATAAAAATAGTTGTAGGAGCCAAATGCTGTATGGCATTGATTGCCTGAATATTTTTAAATAAAAGTATTTTAAGATTTGGATTAAGGGCAAAAATATTATTCATGTTTAATGTTTTATTATTTAACTATTTTGTATTTTTTTCTGACTAGAATATCCCAAGAAATCTTAACCGATTTTAATCATTAGATTGATTGATTTAGATTAATTCTTGCTGTAGTTTCGGAAGCAATCCATTTTGCCAAGTGAAAAATTAGGAATATTAACTGTGGCAAGACTTATGTGGTTTTGAATCAATAGTTAAAAAAAGAAAAACTTTTAACTACTTTTATATATTTACTCATAGCTCAGTGCAAGACAATAACTGTAATTTTAGTCATTTATTTTTACATGAAATAAATGAATTAGTATTGTATTTGCATAATACTTAATGTAATAACTTTTAAAAAACACACTAATGAGAATAGATAGCATAACAACTATGTGTATGTTCTTAAAAATCAATGGTAAATATTTCTAAATTTTTCCGAGTGGTTTTAATGAAAGAAATTTTTTTTATCGTATTTTACCGTGTGATATGGTGTATGAAGTACGCTTATATCATTGGATACCCAGTGATTAAACTCAAAACAATCAATGTATAGGATATATTTTATAAATTTTTATAAAATTCATCATTGTTAATTCATCTTTCTATTGCAGAATAACTTGTTGTGTATATTTGCTTGTAAAACAAAGAAACGAGTAATTATTGCTAAGTGATGATGTTACATGAGAGGAACTGCACTTAATGAATAATAAAAATTTTTTCATGGCAACTCCTTTAATTGTTATTTTTTTCAAATTTTTTAAAGACAAAATACATTTTTTTTTTCCGTGTCACATAATTATTTTATCTCTAGAGCATGTCTCATTTCACCAAGAGCACTGTACTGGAATTTCACCAAGACTTTCCAGTTCTGAGTTCATTGAAAAATGACATATTCCATCTGGCATTGGGTTTAGATAGTAGTTTGTTATATAAAAAAAAATCAAATGTCATCAGTTAAACAAAAACTATACTGTTTATGGTAATTAAAAACATTTTGAAATACACTAAGTTAATTTCAATTAGACAAGTAATAGAGGCAAACCCAAAATTAATGTCTGCCAGTAATTTCCTAAAACTGAAGAGAAAACTAGATAGAATATTTGGAATGAAACTCCAAAACTAAATTGAATCCAGCAAAAGTAGGATTCTGTAGGTTTTTTTTTTTTTAAACCAGTCTCCAAATATTAAGGTGACCAGATTTTCTTAAGGCCAAGGCGGGACACATTAATGCCACCTAGAGAATATGGTTGGACAAACAACGCAACTTTAATTATTAAGTAGCGGAAGAATGGCGCTAATTATTGTTTTCACAATATCCGTCCGTCCCCTTCATAATTTCCGCATTTTGTGAGGTAGAAGGTTGAAATTCGGAATATAGCTTACTATGGGCACGTGCACCTTCACTATTTAGTTTGGTTTTGATTGGCCCACTGGGGTCGGAATTGTGGGGGTGGCGGTTACTTGGTCTTTAGAACTATGGCAACATTTGGCATGTCATATATCATTTGTTCGAAAATGATGAGAAACAAAAGAAGATAGAGCTCTTTTACATTTTCTAAATACTACGTTTGAGAAAATCAATTTTTTGATTTCAATAATTGGGGAGGGGGGTTAAAAAGTGAGATAAAATGGTAAAAATAGACGATCTCGTATATAAATAGTACTGAATCATATAGAATGTCATGCACGCGGCTCAACGTGCTTCATGTGTTTATGATGTCATATTGAAAGAAGAATCTTATTAGCAGTCGCTACCACGCAGCGTGGGGCTTGCAACAGAGCCAAATTGAGTTAAAACTTAAATCAACACCATTTATCTATAGTCCTAGTACTCCTATATTGATTCATATTTAATGATAAATCTAACTAGGCGGTGTTGGTTGTTTTCCCAGAAAAAGCGGGACAAACGACCGTCTGCTGGGATAAGCGAAAGCCAGCGGGACATAAAGTCTGAAATCGGGATGTCTGGTCACCTTACATATATTATTTTACCAGTCTCCAAATGCATGGGTGTAAAACTCATAGGGGTTTTTGAATTGCCTTTTAAAAAGCCTGCTGCTTTTTAATTTCTTACATTTTTTTTCCAAAATCTAATTACTGTAATATATTCTGTATTTTATCTAAGGTATGCTAAGCTAATACCATGATCATTAAGTTCGGAAACATGCCTTTCTGATGGACATGTATTGTTATCACGTGTTATACACTACCACCTTCAAAGTACTCCCCTTCTGCAACCATGCACTTCTGCCAATGGGAGTACAGTTGCTGAAGCCTTTGGAGGAGATGGTCTTCAGGGCGGCCGTCGCTGCTTTCCTGAATCTCTGATCATGACCTGCTCTAACTGCTTTTACAAGGGAATCCCTGGAACATGTATGTCAAAGATTTCCACCATATTGAAATATGTTACTATCTGAAGCTACTATAGATGCTTGCAAATTAAGAGAGTGCAAAATTTTCTTTCTTTCAAAATAAACCACGAAAACTAAAAAATTTGAGTGTACATTCCATACAAAGACTCCATTGTTAAAGCGGACAGGCTATGTGGGATTACCTTGTTAGTTAGAGGAGGCCATGCTCTGATGCACTCTTGAAACGGTGTCCTTTAAGTTGCTCTTATTTTTGGATTGGACACCAGTATCAACTTCTCCTTAAGCTGATATGAAGTCAATATGCCGTATGCCTGCCTTTCACTTTTATAACAGCCTTTTTCGCTCTTACGAACCTAAAAATTTGGAGGAAAACCCCTTATCGTTTTGTTTATTTTTGAGTGCAACTGAAATTCAATTCATTCTATCGGCGATATCTTTCTGAATTTTTACTATATTTGCTTGGGGCTTTTTTTTTTTTTTCCCATCTACTCATGCGCTTCAAAAAAATGGAATATTCAGCTGGGTAGTGACCATGTTGTAAAATAGTCTCATGTTTAGTGTGAATAAATTGATCAAATGAAACAAAAATTTTATTTCTAAAAGTATATTGGACAGAGTTTAATTCTATATAAAAAATAAAACAATTCATCAAAAATCAACAAAGTTATGGGATTTTTCATCACTTCAAAATAATGGAATATTGACTGCACCGCACCAAAATAATGGAATATTCCGATTTACATATTCTGAAATGGAATATCCCATTTGGTTTTCCAGTCTAGAATACTTTTTGTTACTTTATACTATAATTCACATATTTCCTCGGCTGCTGAAGAATTTCTGGCTGTTTGTCACTCAAAAAGGATCTGTCATTAATCCAGTGTAAGCTGATACTTCAATTGCACGAATCAGTCGCAAACGAAGTGATATTGCTGATACAGTATATTGCTCATAAAGTGCTGTTTCCAAAGTTTTGATAAAAGCAAATTCTGGCTATGGATTTTAAACAAGTAGGGACAAACGTGGACACAAACGTGCAACGACGAAACTTGAAGAAAGATGGATGCGCAAAATTGTACCTAATAATCGATTCAAATCATCAAAAGTTATTAACACATTGTGGCGTAAGGATGATACTGATGTATCCCTAAGGACACAACACTCCGACGCTTATCTGAATTAGGAACGAACAGCTGTGTGCCAAACAAATACCTATGTTGAACAAAACTCTACGCAAAGCACGACTCAAGTGGTGTAAAACTCATGCCAATTGGACTCCTGAGAACTTCAGCAATGTCATCTTCAGCGATGAATCCCGATTCTGTCCATGTTCGGTGATCAAGGAATCAGTGTGTGGTGAACTAAAGAAGAGGCACACTATCCCCGAACCATGAACAAAACGTCAAGTTTCCAAGCAGCATAGTGGTGTGGTGAGGCATAAGCTCCATGGGTACGGGAGAGCTTGTAATCTTCAGAGGAACGATTAATTTATTGGCCTACAAAAATACTGGATGCGTTTCTTGTCTCATCATCCGAAAATTTATATGGAGACAGACTTTTTCTTTCAACAAGATAACCTAGCTCACACATCGCGCTCAACTGAGAACTGGCTACAGGAACAGGATATTCACACAAAGCCCTGGCCTCCTATCCTAACTCCCAGACCTGAACTCCATAGAAGGTCTATGGAAAATCATGAAACGCAACCTGGCAAACGATAACCATTCACAATTCAAGAACTAAAACGGAAGGTTTTGTCGAACACTGATGTCGACAACTGATTCATTCTCTTTCAAAACGAATACGCACTGTCATTGATGCCAATGGTGTCCCTACCAAGTATTAGTTGGATAGTTTTGCTCTTTGTTACATTTTTATTTATTATTTGTATTAATATTCTATTATTTTGATGCAGTACTGTCAATATTCCAATATTTTGAAGTGATGAAAACCCTCATAATTTTGTTGATTTTTGATGAATTGTTTTACTTTTTGTATAGAATTAAACTTCATCCATTATACGTTTAGAAATAAAATTTTTGTTTCATTTAACCAATTTAATCACAGTTAACATGAGACTATTTTACAACACGGATCACTACCCAGCTGAATATTCCATTTTTTTGAAGCGCACGAGTATTTTGCAAGCAGTTTTTGCCTGGATTGTTCATGAGAGTACATGAACATTTTTTATAAGGTGGAAGCGAGTTCAAGGGTTTGAAGGAGAATTTTGATGCCGTTTATCTTGTCTGTTGTCTCTGTCAATGTCCTGCATGGCTGTTCAGGAATTTATCGATTTAGTAATGGATGCAGACAGAGAGCCATGTCACTTTTTCTGACAAGAAAGAAAAGATAGTTATTAGCGTTAAGATTAAGAGAATTAAAAAAAAACCCAACAAAACAATCAACACAATTGGTCTGCAGTGCCCATTGGCTTAGAGCTTAGCATCCCATACTTTATTGGTGTCCACTTGATCCAATAACAGACCTGCCAACTATTTCTGGAGGAAAACCAGGTGATAGTAAATTTAGTAGGGTAAAATATACGTATCGATAACATATTTAATTGTTACAAAAATTGTGCACTTAAATTTTACTTTTGGACATAATTTAACATTAGATGCCACAAGTACAATTACATATTATACACTGTACACTAGTCAAAATAATTAGGGGAGTAAGATACACTGTACGTGAAATAATGAGACCAACACTGGTTAAATTATAAAATAACATTTATCTTGAAATTATGTTTATATAAATTTGAATTTTCCCTAATTTGTCTCCTTGTGGAGCTGATTGTACTGTCTTGTAGCTTTTTTTCTTTTTATATTACTTTTTTTATATTACTTGTAGCATTGTACTACTTATTCTGGATAAGTAAATTTAACTGCAAGAAGACTAGATAGTGTTCCAAAAAAAAAATTGCTGACGAAATTGCTGGTTCTTTTAAGAAAGTACTATTCGCCGGGAGAATTTTACGATCTGCTGGGTGACCGGGTGAGATTGTCAAAATCTGGGTGAGTTGGCAGGTCTGCAAATAAGCATTTAAAACAATTACACAACTGTATAATTTATACATATTTTTCTAGGGATTAATTGTACTGTTAACTTTATTGTAAGCTACTTTTAATCCAATAAGGAGGGACCTAGACCAGTTGAGCAAGTGACAATAGCATATGCAAGGTTCGTTATAACAATACCTTATAAAAACTTTTAACCAAATAAAAACATCTGAAATATTGAAATGTTGGACGTTTTGTTGTGGGTAGAGGTTTTTCCTTTCTTTATAGATCCTTTCACCCTATAGCTCCTTCTTATAATTTGTTTATTTAAAAATGTTAATTCTTTAATTTAAAGTGCTGTACTTAAAGTTCCATTAAATAAACTGAAGGATAAAGTGGCATCAAAATGAGTTTTCAAGATTTTCTGTCAAGTGGAAGAATAATTGAGAAATAGAGGCCTTGCAATACAAAGACTCAACGACCTGCTGATTATACGAGGGGAAGTCGGTAAGTTACAAATGGATATAGAAATGTAACAAATACCGATTTGAAAACTACTTTTATTTCTCTGCATATCCTCCCTGTACATTAAGGCACTCGTCTCATCGTTTAACGAGCCCCTCAAAACCAGTAAGATAAAATTCTTTGGGCTGCTGTCTGAACCATGTGGTGACTTCCCTTTGTACAGCTTCATCGTCGGCTGAAAGATGATGTTTACGAGGACGAGCAAATGGAAGTTGTGAGGAGCAAAGTCAGGGCTAAGGAATATGCCCTCGTAATCCCAGAAGACTGTGAACATTCTCTTACTGCCAACAAGACAACTGAGATGCTGAGAAAGTTCAAATGGAAAGTCCTCAAGCACCTGACCTGCTCTAAGCGACTTCCATTTGTTCGGCACTATAAACATCATCTTTCTGGTGAACACTTATCCTACAATGAAGCTGTTCGATCCTCTGAATCGAAGTGAGAATGAATCTGTACAAAGGGAAGTCACCACCTGGCAGCAGCCCAAGAATTTTATCTTACTGGTTGAGGGGCTTGTAAAACAATGGGACAAGTGTTTCAATGTACAGGGAGATTAAATGGAGAAATAAAAGTAGTTTACAAATCAGTACTCTTTGTTTCATTTTTATATCCATTTGTAACTTATTTACAGACTTTCCCTCGTAGAAGAATAATTACTTCCCGTTTTTACATCTTCATATACTTATTTGTGGTAAACCCTGAAACTCTCACAGTTGCAGTCCAGCATGTAAGCAAAAAACCACCAATATCATTAGAGAACAAGATCTTTATTTAATATTTTTTGTCTTATTTAAAAGAAGTCTTTATTGATCCCAGAGTTCTAATTCCAAATGAACTTGATTTCAGGCAATTCTAGTATACAGCATTCTAGTATATATAGGTGAAAATCCTAGATTATTGTGCATTCTTTACTTTTTTGATTTCATAAGATACTATACTGCAATCAAAACAAACTTTTTATATCCCACCCAAAAAGTCAGTAGCACGATTAAAAATTTAATTTATAAATAAAACACCGGAGATGAACATAACCGGAGTCAAGTCTAATAAACTTTAAATTTTGTAAGTTTATTCATTTTTTTACTTTATAGAGCAGATGTGGGCAAATGAGGTGTTTTGAGTTAAGTGTGGCTCCCATTGAAAATTTAAACCTGTTTTTTTCAGAAACTTTTTCACTGAATCTTATTAAATTGACTAAGTAATATTTTGGTATTTGAGATGGTGTATTTAATACGATGTAACTATAGTATGGCTCCTTATAATATATGAAATAAGAAAATCCGGAATGCGGCTCTCAATGACCTCAAGCATGCCCACCCCTGTTATAGATGAAATAAATGGCCAGCTTCTTGGAGCATTCATTTAATTATGTAAACCCCTTCCCCCCTTGTAATTTAGAAGAATGTTTTTACCACGTGCTATATTTTTCTTAATTCCCAAAATAGTTCCAGTTTTATAGCAGATTTCATCATAACGAATACCATCATTGAAGTTAAATTGAAGGGGCATTTAAAAAATGCAGTGCCCTAGCCAAATACTTTACTAAGAACGACAATTTTATTTACAGGGTTAGCGAGAAATAAGTTTCCTACTTCAGAAAACTCTGGAGTGCATTCTACTGCTCCAAATGAAATAAAATTAGTACTACAAATAACTCAAATGATACGCTTGTCATGTATTAAATAAAATTAAAAAAAAAAATACTACAAAAATCTGTCGATAGTTGGTGCTGGAACACACGTATAAATAGTGAATATGCTTACACACATGAATGTTTAATATATAGCACTGAAACTGCTCAATATGCCCCCCACCCCTTCATTTGGAACCATATGCTCTAATTGCAAAACCATATTTTCCACAACTGAACGTAGCAAGTCTCCTGAATTTCCAGAATACGGTGCCAAACACTATCATTCAAATCTGGCACAGATGCAGGTCTTCTATGAATAATGCCAATGAGTATGTGGTGCTATACGAATGGCGTTGGCAACATATGCAAATAAATACCATACATATTCTATTGGCGAATATGGGTACTTAAATTTTTATTTAATAAATGTCAAGCACATTTGATTTATCTGTAGTATAAATTTTGTCTCCAGAGCTCTCTGAAGCAGGAAACCTATTTTTCACTAACCCTGTATATGAAATAAGTAAGCTGTCACATTGATGATTCTTTCCAAGCCTCTTTGAAAGTCAACAAAGATAAAATTTCAACTTGCAAAAATTCAATTATTTCTCCCAACAGTCTTAATGTGTTTTATAAAATTTGTTAGTTCAGGTAAAATTTAAATAAATTTAAATAAATATTACATATATGTGATAATAATCTACTCAAAATTTTTATTTTTTTTTTCCTTTCATTAGACACAATTTTTTATATGTACATATTCTGTTAAAATTCAGAAAGATAGTTTTATAAAAACAAATGAAAATGGACAATTTTCAGCTACACGGATTCATTTTGAACAAGTTCTAAACTAGCTGCACTTATCAAAACATTTACAATTTCCAAAGCATGCGGACAGCATTACCCAAACCAACATCAGTGTAATTAAAGTAGCACAAGCCACCTAAAATCATTGCAGAATAGAAATACAACATGGCAATGGCAACACGTGGGGCCATTTCTCCATACAGTCTTGGTCGGACATAATCAAGAATGACACCTTCCAGGGACCTAAAGTGAAGAGAAAAAAAATGCTTAAATTTTACAATTAATTATTCTCAGATTCATGTTTAAAAAATATTAAATTACAACACATTACAATGTTTACCAGCCCAACTGCTTATAAACAATTTTTTGAAAGGTGCTAGAAACATACCTATTGAATTACATATGCCAAAAATTTATTTTAAATATTTATTTAATGTCTGTGCTCCCTATGAATGTCTTTGCACAAAAAAAACCTCACTGGGGAAAAAAAAAAAAAAATTTTCCAAGCTGAGCACTATTATACCTAATTTCATTTAGCATTGGTGAACTTTTACTTAATCTGGCCTTTTATTTATTAGCAAAGCAAAAAAACCCAAAAAAACCCCCACTAATTTAACATACTATTTTACTTAAAATTTTCAAACACCAAATTGTTTCGAAGATTATTTACTTATTAAATATTTAAAAATAATCGTAACGTTTGCATACCAGCAACATAACAGTTGTGATTTGTTATGCCTCGGAATCGTTATCTAAGGACATGTTTCCATGATCTTTTTTTTTTTTTTTTTTTTTGTGAAATATTAAAGTTAGGGCGACATGTTAGACGTTCATTGTCTGGATAAACGACACAAACACGTTAAAAAAAGAAAAATAAAAATAAAAAAAAATACAGGTAACAATGATTATTTTTTACTCAGGACAAAAATAAGCATTTGAATTTAAGGGGCATTGTGTTAAATGAAGCGTCTGAGATCCAGGATTTTCACTGTACATTTATCAAAGACTTCTGTGGTAAGGGGGGTATTTAGCACTCTGTCAATCATGTAAATGAAAGCGGAGGTTTTACTGTCCCCAACAGTGAATAGATTTGACTGGGGACATACAAAAGGTTATGTGAGGATTCCCTAAAAACATCAAATATCAGCTATCCTCACTTTCATGATCCAGAGGTCATTACAGAAGTTTATGATAAAGAAATCTTGTCTATTAACACATGATGGAAAGTTAACACAGGAGAAAAAATTCAAATCCATCTTTCAACAGTCATGTAAGCCCAGGATCAATTTTTAAAGACCAATTTGGAATTGGTTTTTAAAAACCTAAATTCTCCAAAACACTTGTTCCCTCCCCTCAAAAATTTGTGAATATACGAAATCATTTGAGGTGCTCATTGCAAGGTCTAATGTGGGAAATCAAAAAGAGATGTTCACTCTAGATGGAAAGAGCACTTACCTATCAAATTTTAAATTAATTATCCCAAATTATTTATGCTGCAAACAGAATGAACCGTAGCAAGGCAATGTTTAAGAATTTATTACTGCATGTTTAAGAATAAAGTAAATAAATTACCTTATTTTTAGAACTTACTTATCAAGAAATCTACATGGAAGAAATATCACAAAAAAGCTGAGCTCCCACTAAAGCCTGTTTCATAATAAGGGTTTGCGTGCAGAAAATGGGCGGATGCGGAGTCCGCAACGCGTAGAGAGGTTGTGCCGCCCGCCCAGTCATTTCACAAAAAAATGAAGATGTGCGGATACCATCCCGCAAAGAGGTTGCGGGCGGATTTTTCATATCTAGCCATTCTAGATATTTAACGAATCCACACGGGCTGTAGCCAATCAGATTCGGGTTAGCTTTGCACAGATTTGTGGGAAATTTGAACATCTGTATCGGCTACACTTTGTTCATTGCTGAAGCGCATTCGATATCGTAATAATATTTTTCCTGATGAATGAAACATCTATATTTACAAATATTCGATATATATTTCAGATAAATTTAAGATGTTTAGATGACATGTTTTTCGGGTATAGTATAAGATTTATACAGAATAAAAACATCGATGGCATCGCTCGGCCCTAATAAAAAAATAATTACCCAGTCAATGCAACAATAAAGTAGCAAAAACGAAAAAGGTACAATAAATATGTCTACAATAAGTATAAAAAATGAAAATTACAGTTGGAATGCTAAGCGACCACCAGTATGTTATTATGAAAGGGAAGTGAAATTATTTTTTTTAAAACATCGATATATTCAAAGGGTTGGCGGGAAAAGAGAAAAATGCTGGGGGAAGGGGGGCGGGGGAGGAGATAGAAACCCAATGACCGCATGTACTATCGTGTATTTTTGAAAGAACATACATCGAAGTTTTACTGAAAGTCTCTCTCATATTTTTATCAATACATCGATTTTGTAAGGAAAAACGGCCATTAATTTAAAGAAAAACGTTCGTTTAACGAACGATTAATACACTAGAGTACCTTTATAATCGCTATTATAAGGGAACTCTAAAATAGACCAATCGGATGAGACTTCTTGCGGTCGCATATTTAATTGTGAACTGAAAACGGAAACTTCACGACGCCTCCACAAGGTATGCGGAATGCCACCGCCCGCACCTGTAGTGTATACCGCTACCGCTTATTCTCGCATTTTAATTGTGAAACAGGCTTTACAGAGGAGTTGGTTACACTTACTTCAGGCCCTTAATACATAAAAGCTTGCATTTATTCATCTAAAGGTATATACAGGGTGAACTAAAATAATAGGGACAAACTTCAGGAGGTGATTCCTGACCAGAAAAGGAACAAATAAATAAAATATGAATGGCAGTTTGTCTGTAATAGAGTACTTAAGGGGCGTCGGCGGTGATAAAATGCTAATTTTCGGTCGAAAAATTGATTTTTTTTTTTTATTTATTTTCATAAACTTTGATCTTTCTACTATAGATCTGTGTAAGCCAATCTGTCATTTTCATAATAAAAAATATGATTTTAGAAACCCCGTCTTAGCCCCCATGCCAATTTTTTCGTAATTCAAACTGGTTATGAGCATCAAAACCTAACTTGAGAGCTGATAATACAACTGTTATTGTATTATCTGATGAAATAATAAAAATATGGTATAAAAAAATCATTAAAAATTGATAATTCTTATTGAAAAAGAGTTACTCTTTCTAGCGAAAAAAAAAGATCAATTTTCTTGCTGTAACATGAGAGAAGAAAGATGGATTTGAATTTTTACAAACTTTGAATTGAGTTTTCTCGGTTTAGTTTTTTTTTGAAATAATCGATAATAAAATTCTCTATATCTCAAGTTCTACCAAATGGATTTTCACAAACTTAGGCATTTTGGAAAGGTAAAAAAATTCTCCAAATAAGAATCACTACCTGAGATCTCATTGATGTTATTACTTCAGAAGTTAGATGTGAGAGATTCAAATTGCACAGCATCTTTTTAACGACAACAAAAGAAACGCCTTACTAAAAAATTGTTCTAAGCTGAAAATAAAAATAGAAAATAGTGTTTCTAACTGAATAATATCTGTTCTTTCCAGTGCTACTATTAAAAACTTCCTATCTTGAGTAGTTTGGGCTTGACAGAGCTTTTAAGTTTTTTTTACATAATTGTTAATAACTCGGAAACTAAATGGTATACAAGGATGAACTTGCCATCAATTTGATCAGTTCATTGTCTACTTTAATAACGGAAAATTTGATGATAATTACTATTACTAAAAAAAATTTATTTTTCTTTTGTCCGCAAAAAAAAACATTGTTGCAGGAAATGTTGCATGAAAATGCCTTTCGCGTGGTAAATTTTGAATACCATTATTGTAGCCGTTGGTTTTGCTCCTAACAATGCTCATAAGTTGCTGATTGGCAAAAAAACAAATGATTAGCTTATACAGGGTGATTCTGAAAAAGTGTGTATAACTGTAAGCAATGACAGAGGTGACCAAAATGAACATTTTCTTAACACAATGTGGGTCCAAATTTGAACGCTAACTGAGATACGAACAGAAATAATGCCGCCACCAAGAGCAACAAGTTAATAACTCGGGTTCTGCAATGCCTAGAATAATAAATTTTGGAGGAATAATAGAGTATATAAAACTTTGTATACCGTTAAAGTTTGATCGAATTCCAACGAGTAGTTTCAGAGTTACGCATAACATCGTACCACGTGCTGGTTAGTACTCACATGTGAGCACTGTTACGATTTTGAATTTATACAAATAAGTAATTTCTGCTTACAAAATTAAATTAAAGGGGTCTAATTTTTCCAAGAATGTATAGAGTCCATCAAAAAATTTATACACATTTCAGCAAAAGAAAAAACTATATAAAATTTGTAAAACTAAATTCAGATAGGCATCAAATGATGAATATAAGTCCTTTTTGACTTCTACAATTACGACTGGTGTTCAAAGTGAGTATCATAAGCGTTGAGATACTTTTGACTACGGCGAACAGTTGACCCTATGCATTTTCATAGCAAACTCTTTTCAAGTGATCTCCTATGAGGCAGTTGTAGCCTTCTTTTATCGGGATCGTCTTAATTCAATGCATATTTTTGGTGGACTCTATTTCATTTTCAATGTTGGAATGCACAAACTTCTTGAAATGTTATTTTGTTAGTGGGTGAGCGGTGGATAAATTCATATAAACAATTAATATACTTTTCTAAAGGGAAATGAACTAGTCAATACGTCAAAATGTTAAGTTTCTCATCACTGACGCCCCTTAATAAGAACATATTAC
This sequence comes from Rhysida immarginata, assembly GCA_023313115.1. Lineage (NCBI taxonomy): Eukaryota > Metazoa > Arthropoda > Chilopoda > Scolopendromorpha > Scolopendridae > Rhysida > Rhysida immarginata. The sequence continues at coordinate 4,310,593 of JAHWFO010039269.1, read as the reverse complement.
TGTGGCAGTAATTACGTCAACGTTACAAAGATGTTCAAACTGGCCTCCTTGGGATATAATACAATAGTTCAAGTCACATCCCAGATTGCCCTGCTCATTTGAATGTTCCAGCTTGTGCCCGAATAACATCATAGACTGCAGAGAGACACTGTTAAAATGTCTCCACATCAGGAACTGCATAAACAACAATTTGGAGGTGCCCCCCACAAGTAAAAGTCAAGGGGTTTAAGTCCGCAACAGAACCTCTTTATCCTATCCATTTTAATGTTGAGGTATCGATGAACATTAATGCAAAAGTGGGTTGGTGCTCCATCATGTGCTTTGAGGTCGTTCACAAAATCTGCTGACCTTTAAGGAACTTCTTTAGGCAGACAGATGCTAGTCACTTGGTTCTAGATCTGGGCTGTAAGGATGGCACTACAGAATTTCCCATGCCCAGCTTGAATCCAAGCACACGTTATCACCACTAAGAAAAATATTTAAGGCTGCAAAAAGTGCTGATAAAGTACAACGGTTTGAAATAACCATCGTGTTGCCTTGTAACAGTGTTTTGGGATAGGCATGACGTTATCCTGTGTGATTTTCTTCTCAAAGGTAAAACTAACAAAAAGTCTACAGCGTGACATGAAACAAGGTGTCATGAAGTTAACTTCATATATTTTGGTTTGCTCCAAGTGTTTGAAATTAATTTATGCAACGCAAATTCTCGTTACTTTCAGATTCTCCTTCGTAATTTGTTTCCAATTATCGACTGTCCAATCCTTGTATTCCTTATTATCTGCAGACAGCAAAGGTGTGCAAGCAGGCATTCGGTTTCTGTATCCCGTACATGCAGCATACGCGAACAGTGTGTTAGAGACTTTTGGAGAGGATCCTCGATTAAGATGTGCTATAATTTGCTGCACTATTGGCCTTCTGTCGCCCCTTACAATTCTAGATAGTTTCAGTTCCGCCAGAGCATTCACTAGTCAATCAAAAGTTCCAAGTTGAAATCCAGTTTCTTGGTGACAGTTTAGTCTTTAAATACACACTTCAATAAGAGCTGCTCTTAAACATTTCACGAATGCACCAGTTTGGCTGATATTGGCTCCATGGATCCAAGCTCCTACAATCATCCCATGTTCAACATCTGTCAAATTGCATTGTATAACTACTGTATAAGTTCACAAACAATCAGTTTCACTACCGTCAAAAACCTTTCCTTTTTTATACCAACCCATTATATCATACAATAATGAATTTTCGCTAGGGCAAAAGAAACGTAGGGCGTTGTGGACTACCAAATAGTGTTAAGGTTTTCCCAAGACAATTTTGTGTGCCTTGATCACGGTGTGGCCAAGGGTGAATAGCAATTCTACGGAGAAAGGGGAACAAGTGCTGCCTCAGACTATAGCGCTGGGATCGTAGCAAGAAACTTCTAGACATAGCTGTTGGCAGAAGGGAGCGAGATTACAGTTTGGGGAATGTGCTTCATTACATGGTTTTAAGTCATATCTTTAGAAAGCAACACAAATGATTACCTCTCGATTGTTGCCGATTAGGTTACTCCATCTAGCGACAACAGCAGGATCAGGTGAACCGGCCATAATAAACTGGCCACTCACTGGCAAATGTTCATACATAGATAATAAAAATCCTCTCAGGGATGGATCTGGAATTATTTCTTTTGTAGCCACTGTTTAGCCACTTTCATGTTTTTTTTTTTAGCTACTTTCGAATTATTTTAGCCACCAATGTTGCCAACTCAACAAAATTTTCCCTCTAAATCAGAGCAAAATAATCCACCGAATTCAGTTGTACAAATGAAATTAAATCCACAAAATTCGGAGAATTTTTGCATAATTTTTATGTAAAATCCACAAAATTTATCGAATTATCTACTAATTGGCAACAATGATCCCAATAATGCAGGTGTCAATGCACAAATGTCGAACACTGACAACTTAAATGATCCGAATAATTTTAAACTTCAAGTTAGAAGTAATTCAAGAATAGCCCCAGGTGAGAATGACAATTAAGGAAAATTATGATATAAACCTGATTTTTTTTTTTCGCCACCGACTTTTGCCACTTCAAAATAAAATTTGCCACTTCAATTTTTGGGGGGCCATTGGCAAAAGTGGCAATCAGCAGCACGACCCCTGCCTCTTCCCTCATTTAACAGTTCACTTTTTTCACAATTTAACCCCCTCCCTCTTTCAAGTGAACGTATTTTGTGAATGACTCCTTTCCATGGAAGCTATGAATTTCCAGACACATGTTGATAAGAACTTTTTTTGTTACTTTTCTTGCGAGGGATCACCCCCAGACATATGTTGATAAGTTTGATACTTATTTCTGTCTAGTATTTTTACAGGCAAAAATATTAAATTCAAACTATGGGCTCATAATAAAATTTCCTCGGTTTTTCTGAATATTTTTATTTTTGTCTCAGCTAAATAAACGGGAAGGATATGAGCTAAAATCTAGTGATTCATTTTCATTTGTGTAATGATGGATGATCTAAGCAAAGGGGAAATGATCTCCAGGAAGGTTTTCTTTTATTATTATTTGGAAAATATTGCGTTTTAATTGAAAAATCATATTTACAAGTTATCATACGTAAGATTCGTGCCGTGATATTTCTATTGCTTTCTCCGATAATCTATTTATTTACCAGTGGGTATGCATTGTCAGGAGCAGGGCACAAGCGTAGTCCAACACTGGCGACGGCAAAGCTATTGTAGCTGGGATGATGGGCAACATGCTCGCCGCAACGATGCGTTCGATTGTCCACATACGTGAATAGTCATGGCCAGCAGCTGAAACGAAACATAAGAAAAACACACAATATCATCCTCCAGTATTAAGTCTTTAATTAATATCCTTTATTCAATGATTACACTAATTTATTTTTCACACTTTCAGTGCTGCTCCTTCGACTGGGTAAAATTGTTGTCACGGTGGAAAGGAGAGGTGGTGGAGATGATGCTGCTGGCCTTATAGGGAAATTTCTCAAACATGAGACAACTAAGAGTTTATGTGCACTCACTGAAAAGGCATTTAGTTATTGTAGAATATCATCGTAAAAAATGAACAGAGAATTAAAATTTTGCGGAATTGCTGTATACTTACCTCTTGGGTGCACAACACGAAGCAGCATTCCTGACGCCATTTCTCCTGCTGTAATCGTGTGTTGCCAACAGGTGACGGCACATGCATTAAACGAAGCCGAGGGGAATAAATTTTAGACAAATTAGAGAAATTGTTAATCTTTTTTTTTTTTAACTCTTTTTGTCAAAAATTAACAAATTTTAGAAAAAAACTTTATTTGATTAAGTTAAGCAATTTATTATACTACTAAATATATATATAATATGGTGATATGTAGTGAAAATAAATAACTGATATTATCTTGGATTTAAATTTATTTTATTTATAGTAAAATAAATACAAGTTCCATCGACAGATGTCAGTAATGGTATAATTTTAGGAAAAGTTGAAATTTGGTCTACCCTCGAATATTGCATAGAAAATTTGCACATGTGTATTTTATTATTTATAGTTATTATTTTGATAGGAGACGCTAAAGATCTATTAACATTGTTCCTTATTGCTCTTGATTGTTCTTCAATAAACTTGTTAAAGTTTGCTAAACCGGAGGCAGAATAACACAATTAACGATATTTTATTGTTCAATAAACGTGACAATGGATATAAATTTTTTGTCAGTGCATTTGACTTTTGTTTTTACAAATTTTAGTCCATCCCTGAGAATTATGTTCTCTTAACTGCACCTATCGCCCATCATAATTTTCTTTTTTAAGAGTCCTCGGGACCAATTTTTTTATTTTAATTATATAAAAATTTAATTAAATGTCAAATCTTATTGTCATTTAACAATTTGTCAAAACTCTTCTGCTTTATTTTCATAAACACAGTAACGCGCCATCTTATATGGTACATTTTGTGGCATTGTTCTCCCACCTTAATAACGTTATATTCTTGTTTCTCCTTTGAAAAACCTGAGAATTATAATACCATAAAATCTACCATAATAGTGCATAGCTGTCAGGTCACACGGCGGCTTCATTGAAACCTACTTCACTCTGGCCCTTCAGTTACTTGTTTCAATTCTGGAAAGTTTTCTATGACCCTTGCCTGTCTCTGTTGTCCACGGTTTGATGTTAAGCTCCATGTTTCTTTGTTTTACACCATTCATGTGGACTCTAGACACATAAATATCTCAGAAGAGTGTCCCTTTGGGAAATGCTACGAGTGTCCTCCGAGAGCTAAAAGTCACTGAATTTACCTAAGCTAGCCATTTTCCTGTGTACAAACCGAAGCTTAAGACATTCTTCCAATATAGGGAAATGTAAAAAGAAGGGTACTATGCGAACAAAACTTTCCGGGGATCCTTCTAAGATAATGTTACGTGTTCTAATTTACATGTCTAAGATAATATAAACAGCACCAAGCCTTGGCGGGCTTATCTGTGATTCTTATTTATGCAGTATAGGCCGCACACCATAGTCCAGTGAGTTCCAACGTGGTTCCTTCACAGATGCAACAAATCTATGCGAGATCGGGAATGGTAAACAGAGATCGTTGACTGTTAGCATATGTAACAAGATGCAATAGGTGAAACAATTGCTATAGAGTTCCGAAATGCCAGTTAAAATCCCATCTTTACAATCACCATTCACCGCAACTGAGAATCCTAAGTTTCCGTAGTCATGCTGCTGTGTATAAGCCCATATTAGCAGAAGCAATATGTGGCGGCATTTAGAATGGTGTACAGCTCACGAAACTGGACCAAAGAACAATGGAACCATGTCTTAGGAAGCCGGGAAATTCGGAATACATAGGCAATTTTGACACAAAGCAAGGTGTACCAAGAATGTGTTTGAGGAGTTAGAAGTTGAAGAAGTGAACTGGTCTGCACAAAATTCTGATATAAATCCCACTTGAAGACCTGTGAGATGAATTGGAAGGTTCTAGGACAATTGCGTCCCTGACAAGAAAATTAATATAAAAAAACAATGCCAGATAGATACATATGGTTATTTCTATTATGATCTCCATCTCAAAAAGTTTTTTAAACTACTGGTACGGTAGCGCTCATATGGGGTCTATGAAAATGGAGTCTATGAAAGAGAAAGCTCAATGTGTTCTGAGTACCAATCATGGGTAATTTATCAACAGGATTGTGCCCTTCTACTTTGGGCATCGATTCACTTCGATTCAACGTTTCCCAGCCGATCGTTTGGAAGAGATGGTCCTACAAACATGGCCCCCACGTTCTCCGGACATAATATCCTTTAGACTTTTTCCTGTGGGGATATGTTAAGGATAAAGTGTTTGCTACACCGATCCCCGATATGGACACATAAAAGGCAAGAATAACGGATGCGATATTGACAGTAACAGAAGACATGCTAGCGAATACGTGGCGAGAAATTGAATATCGTCTAGTTGTTCTCAGAGCTACGAAAGGTGCACATGTTAAAGTGTATTAACAAAGTGAAGAAAAGCTTTTTTGAGATGAAGATCGTAATAGAAATAACCATATGTATCTATCTGGCATAGGTTTTAGGGTTCCATACCCAAAGGGTCAAGGGACTTTATTACTAAGCCTCTGCTGTCCGTCCGTCCGTCTGTCCGACCTTTTAAGGGTAATAGGTAGCCAGTTGAAATTTTCACAGAATATGTTATTATGGCGGATTGTGTAACGAATAATAAAAAATGAAATAAAATATAAAATAAATAAATAAATGTTTAAATGTTTCTACTTGGTAAAAGAAGGCGGTGGATTACCATGACGGATTTCTAACTAATAATCTTACAAATGCATTTTTATTTTTATAAATTTCGACACTTAAACTATTATAGATTATATGTCTATAAAAGCCGAAATCGAGAACACAGTGCGACACCCTCCAGAACCTGGCATATTTTGGTAAATATATTATTATATGGTGGTACGGAACCCTCGATGTGCGAGTCCGACTCGCACTTGCCCGATTTTATTTTTATATTATTTATTTATTTATTTATTTATTTATTTAATGTAAGCACTTACACAGAGTAAAAATTACAACGATAAAAAGCACAATATCTATAAGATTTAAAAGACGACAGATTTAGTAAGGGTTAAACTAAGCCCTAACGGTGAACAAGGGACACTTAGAATTACACAAGCCAAACCAAGACAACTACTCGTTAATCATATATTGCTTCAGGTTACGTTTGAAATGATAGCAAGGCGGGATACTCTTGTGGGAAGTACAAAGGGCAGCCATACTCCGTAAAGTAAAAGGTAAATTGTTCCAAAGGAATATTGCACTATAAGGAAACGTACCAGATAAATACATTGTCGTCTGAAAAGGAAGCTCGAACTGGTAACGACGAGTTTGTCGGACTCTATCACCTGTTTTAAACCAGTCTCTAACAAAATTTGTAGGATGGTTCTCATAACGAATGGCGCATTCCAATTCAGTCAGGAGTGCAACTTTATAAATGAGTTCGATAGTTGGTAATTTATGACGAACACACGCCTGCGTGACCGAATCCAGCTTATTAAGTTTAAACGCAACTCTTATGATAGTGTTGTAAGCTACTGTTAAGCGTTTAATGTTCGCCTTCGATGTGGATGACCAAAATACTGCTCCATAAGCAAGACTTGGGACAATGGCCATATTAATATATTGAGCTAATTGTTTCACGGTGGAAAAAGTTCTTAATCTTTTGACAAGATAAATTTTACGACGCAAGATACTGATTAAATAATCAATCATAACATTAAACCGTAAGTTGGGATCAAAACTGATGCCCAAATATCTGAATTGGGTTATTCGTTGTATCTCCTTTAGTGAAAACTTGAATATTAGTTTTCTCCGTATTAAGCGTAAGGCCTCTATTTTTAAACCATTCGGACAAGTAAAGGAGGTCTTGATTGAGACATTCAAGAGTATTCAAATAGTCCTCACAAGAAAATGTGGTAAATAAATAATTATCATCAACATAGCTTAAAATCTGTGTGTTAAATTGATGATTATAGAGAGAAGCTGTTGATACTGCATAAAGTAGCGGTCCTAGGCTAGAGCTCTGAATGATCCTGCGGGTGGAAGATTTCGAGATCAGAGGTTGGTAAGAAATGATATTAGACCTCTCATAAAAAGTAGTCTTTAAAGAGTTCCAAGAAAGTCTTCGAAACTCCTAAGGTTTCAAGATCAACTAACAGTTGGGGCCTAGAGATAGAATCAAAGGCTTTAGATAAGTCGGTCTGTGCGATAAGGAAACTCTTACCTCCATCGAAGGCGTGGATTGCCTTTAGATAAATTTGTAAAGGCACCCAGGTCACTTTATGATCAGGCCTACTTCCTTTTTGAGAAGGAGAAATAGTTGACCACAAATAATCCACAATGGTACTGAAGACTGCTTTCTCCGCTATTTTTGACAGGGGAGACAGGACAGATATAGGTCGATAGTTAACCATGTCATCAGGATCACCCTTCTTAAAGATAGGATTGATTTTTGCAGTCTTAAGAGCAGATGGGAATTTTTTATGCTTGATTATCTTGGTGCAAAGTATATAAATCATATATAATCCGGTAGCATTAAGGTTTTTAATTATTTTGTCAAACATAGTAAGGGGATAACTAGGACCATTAATTTTTACTGACTGAACTAACTTGACAAATTTGTGACAAATATTAATTTTCTTTGTCAGAACGTAAATGTTCTGGATGCAATTGCCCGGGACACAATTGTCCTAGACCTTCCAATTCATCTCACAGGTTTTCAGGTGGGATTTATATCGGGATTTTGTGTAGATCAGTTCACTTCTTCAACTTCTAACTCCTCAAACACATTCTTGGTTACACCGTGCTTTGTGTCAAAGTTGATCATCAAATTGCCTGTGTGTTCCGAAATTCCCGGCTCCCTGTTGGTGCCAAAGACATGGTTCCATTGTTCTTTGGTCCAGTTTCGGGAGCTGTACACCATTCTAAATGTCGCCACATATTGCTTCTGCTGATATTATAAAAATAACCATAATAGAAATTATCATAATGATCAAAATAGAAATAACCATATGTATCTATCTGAAATATTTTTGTTTTTTATTATTAATTTTCTTTATCAAATAAAGATTTTATGTTCACCCAGTATGTAAATTTAAAATTAGTAAGAGTTTAACGGTTTATCGGTACGTTCGAAAAGAATTGCCACAACTGAAATAACATCCAATTAGGTATGAGTAATAAATCGGAGCTTTGACGACGTAATTGATGATTCATCAATACAACGAACTAATGAATGCTTCTTGATAGATTTCTAAATAAAATTATTTATTCATTTATATTTGAAAAAATAACCGTGAAAATACTTAGCAAATAATCTATTATTTTAATAAACTAAACCATTAACTATTTGAACATGTGATAAAAATGCAAATTAAATGGATATATATTGATTTCAATTAATTAATACAAGTTCGACTCTCATCTGAAAACACAACTAATTTAAAATTATTTTAAAACATTTTTAAAGGAAAATAATCAATAGTCTGTAATGGTGTAGTTTATTATTTTTAACGCCTTTTTGTTTTTGTTTTTTTTAACAATATGCATATTTCTGAGGTTTGGATTTGTAAATACTTTTTTTAATAATAAAATGGAATCATTTTTTAATTAATAAAAATATATTTGACAAAGTTATATGAAAGCACAAGGACACACCAAACTTACTAACAAGGGAACCCCACATAGCCTAACCGCTTTGACAATGGAGTCTTTGTATGGCTACGTATGCTAAAATTTTTTCGTTTTCGCGGTTTATTTTGAAAGAAACACAATTTCGCACTCTCTTGTTTTGCAAGCATCTATAGTAGCTTCAGATGAGTAACATATTTCAATTTGGTGGAAATCTGTGACATACATGTTCGAGGGATTCCCTTGTAAGTTTAAATATACATATAATTGGACGCAAATGCCTGGGATCCAGTTCTTCTAAAGCGATGACTATGGGCTAACACATATCGCTTAACATATGTATAGAAAATTATCATTGGACTAAATTCATCAACGCTCTTCTGAAAGAGAAAAACGGAAAAAGCTATCTACCAAAATCTGGTGGATAGTCTTCCTCGGAAAGTAGAGGTTCGCAATAAAGGCAAAAGGGGGTTCAGGGCCATAATAATATTCGTGAAATCATGGTTGCAATGAAAACTACAGGTGTCCGTAAACTCAAAACTAGAGAGGTATCTTTACATGCGAAAAAAAATTAAAAAAAACTACTTTTCAGTATTAAATAAAGTGGATTCAGTTAACAATACTGCTTGCAGACATCACGAAACCGATCATTACGTGGTCAGAGTAGGATCACGTAGGACGATAGTAGGCAGACCAGGTGGACAGTTAGAAAGTACAATTAGCCCGTGAATTATGATAATTACCCATTTAAAGGAAAATAATTTTTCCTCGTTCGTTCCTCCGAACTGTTTAATTACTAGTTCCAAATATAAAGAAAAAAATTGCTTCTATTAATTTTACAAGGAAAAAAATACATTTTGTTTAGAAAAAGATTTATCACCTAATAATTATTTCATATAATGGGCACAAAATGTTTTTCATCATGCAGAACGTTCAGACGACTTTAATTAATTAAATAATTATTTTTTGCTTCATTATGTTATATCATTTTCACAATTATTTTGTAGCGTGTTGACAGTACATGTATAATACAATTTAATTCCATTTTCATGTTTTCGTTTAAAATCTACTTAGCATTGGAGACATGGAAAAATACGATAAATAATGGAAAATGCATATAAATTCAAGAAAACTAAAAAAATTCTTATTTCTTCAGAATTTTTAAAGTCTCTTCTAATTCACTGAAATTTCATTATACTTTCTCGGGGTCTTCTATTAGGTCATCTTGAAGATATTTACATAAATTAAAATATTTTCGAGTCTTTACTCCTATTTAACCGAATTAAATGCTGTTTTTTTTGCGTTTTCGTATGTACATATGAGACTTCTTTACATTATAAAATAAAGTTAAAAGTGACCTGCATTAGTTAACATATAATCAAATCTAAGAACAACAACTGATAGTGCATTTAATAGTATCATTTAAAGCATTTTCCCGTACTTTAATTGCACCTGCTATCGTAGCTACAAAGTTTGAATCTGCCCTAAAACAGGTCTAAAAATAATGCCAATACGGATGCGTTATAACGAGATCCATTAGGTGCTATCTCATTAGGAGTTCCGACCGAAGTTTGAAAAACACTCCCACGTAATCGCTATAATGGTATCTGATCTAACAAGATTTCACTATACAGTATTCACCTGATGGAATACATTTTAAACAAGATTGCGAAGGCGGGCATCACGCTATTTACCACCTTTGCCGCCTTCGGCCTCCCTTTTGATAACAATATCTGCAGCACTACGGATGGCTTTTGTTTTGAAGAAAGAAAGAATAAAAATCCATATACTGATGAAGTGCTTAATCAATTCAATCCAGCGATTTTCCTGCTCGTATCACGCCCACTATCATTTTGGTATTAGTGCAATCATTTCGTTTCTAATGAATAAGGTTAGGGATCTTAGGTAAAAACATATTTTGTTTATGGTTTCAGTACTAAGAGATATGCACAAAAATGTGTGTTTTTGAATGTATGTGTTTTATTTTAAGAGTTATAAAGACCTAAAAAGGCATATTTAATGCTTTGTGACATATTTGGGCTTATCAGACCTAAAAGGCATATTTTGATTGCATTTTGTCCTACACAGAGAGGCCCATTGGACTAGTTTCTACCTTCGTCAACAGATAGCGCCACCATCGCTATTGGTCGTAGCATATCAGAATACTCGACGCCCGTTGGTGCAGCATCGCAATAGTGAGGGTATACAGGGTGAGTCAAAAGTCGTTGGACACCTTCATAATGCGAAACCTGAAGTGAAAAAGTGAAAAGTTATGATGGCAACTGATGATTGGTGATGGGCCGCATCCTGTGGGGTGTATGTCGATCATGACCCATCATCAGTTGTCATCATAGCCTTTCACTTTTTCCCTTCAAGTTTCGCATTATAATGAAGGTGTCCAACGACTTTTGACTCACCTTGTATAAGGGGCCGCTTTCGCTTGACAGCATAAAAATTTTGGAAGGACGATTGCATCTTCATAAAGTAGTTGCTATTGTCTTGAAGATTGTGGAAGCAATCGAATCAGTGCCAGTTTCATCTAAACAAGTACTTATCCATGCAAAGCTAAAAGGTGTTCTTGATAAAAACCCAGGTTGGCGTGGAGTGCAATTAATTTCAAAAATTTTATCCCGAGAATAGTGTCACATCCCAGCCAAACCTACACAGCAGTAGAAATTGCTGCATTTCCCAAAGCCCCTATTACTTCGTGTGAAGTAGAAAGATCATTTCTATAGAACATATCTAATTTACGTTTAAATCGACAGAGGTTCACTCCAGAAAACAGGATGCTATACGTTTTTAGTCATTGTAATGTTCGAAATTAATAAAATAGTGAAATTTCTAATTATTCATACCATTTGTTTGTTAAGGAGTACTTAATTTTAAGAGAATAGTTATTCATTTAAAGGTAATATTTCAGTAATTTTAAGGGAATATGAACCTACATATTTTACATGTTTTTAGGGCCTAAGGACTTGTTTTTACAACCTTATGCCCGATGTAAACTTTATTAAGTTGAAAGACAAAAATTTCATGAGTTCTTTCAAGTGAAATGAAACAAGAGGAATTAAATTAAGATATCTACAGGGGGCCGAAATATATGTGGGCGGTTACGTTTGCAGACCCAAAGTCGGATTAAGGTTGACGAAAGCTCTTAGCGCAGGTGACTTTTGATGCTCTCTCGCCTTCTCTCTCTCAAAGCCGCCTATCTACCAATGGCCAAATGTTCCAAGTGCCATTAAAACCAGAGAGCATAGAGAAGATAGTCTTGGAAATAGGAATAGGATAAAAGGAACGAAATCACCTTTCATTCCGCAAAAGACTAAGAAGTGATTTTCTTCCTTCTATCCCATTTGCCATTGCTTACAACAAAAGTAATCTTCCGAAGTTTATATTCTTGGAATTGGATCTTTTTCTGCTATTCACCTTTACCATTTTAGTTTAGCATGCCCTTAGCAGTAAGACAAAGAGTTATAACTTTCTGAAATCTTCCTTGTTCTTCGTTCGTTTTCTTCACATTTATTTCTTAATCGCAAATGTTTTTTTTTATTTATCTACTTTCTTTAGCGTACATTCTCTATTGCCTTAGTCTTGCTGCATTAATCAATTCTAAAGGCCCATATCTTTTTCAGCTTCTTGCCTGCTTTCTTTATAGGAAATATATTCTGATTTCATTATGTCCTTTTCACAGATCACTTTCTTTTCTAACAATGATTTCTTGAATTTTCCCAGTAACCAATTAAGTGATAACTTTAATAAAGGAGTCTTCAATATTTTTGACCTTAAATATGAGAATCGTTATGGAATTCAAGACAGCTATTTTTTTCCAGTTAAACATGCTACAACAGTGCAATTCCAGAAAACATAGAATCATTTTTAAAAGAAGGCGTTAATCCCATAAAGACTTAATGATAATGGATAGCAACTTCATTAACGCTGATACACTTTATACTGCTCATTGGCTCACTTCACTAACTCGTAAGAGTGAATGCCTATATGTTTGTTTTCCCAACTTCAAATAATTTTTTTTTCTGAAATCGGCTTAAAAATTCATGATCCGAAAAGATATGTTGAAATTTTGAAAACAAAAATTTTCGTCTATAAACATGTGATCAATTTTGTGCAGCTAACTCCTCCGAAATGGCAAATAGCAGAACCGAATACAAATTAATAAAACTCAAAGGATTCCTTAAACTATGCATTGACGTATTTTTCATGAAAATTGATTAAATCTTTATAGAGATATTTTTTTCTCTAAAATTGAAGAAATGGTTGTAACATGCATTCTAACGAGTCAAAGTCAATAAATTCGACATGTACGGATTCCTCTCTCAGAGAAGAATAATTTTTGTCAATACATAAATTGTTTGCCTTTGATGAGCCAAGTTTGAATTAAATAGTTTTTTTTTAACCCCTCCTCCGTTACAATTTATTATTTACTTTGCATGCTGTGAGAGGCTTCTGTGAACGTACCATTCCATCATTACAATTTATTTGGGATTTGTTTATTTGGGTTACACCCGAGACGAGAATGAAGCTACCGTGCTTTAATATCACCAGGAATTCAAAAACTCAATACAATTCAGCAATCTATATCGCCCTCTAGTAGTATAACATCACAAGGCAAAAAAATATAATTAACATAAATTTGCTCAACTCATGTCTTGTCGGAAGCACTTAACATTCTATGTGGCTTGCCAGAAGGTGAGTCGACATTAATAATAACCTAAAAAAACAATGCACTCTAAATCATCGCAAACGGCTAACAGATATATTTCTACGGAATTCATTAAGAATTTACGAGAACATACGTGTAATTATAGGAAGTTCTAATTAAAAGGCCACAGGAGTTCACCAAGAACACCAGCAGCTCTGGTGGTAATAATTCGTAACTGTAGATTAAACAGTTTATCTCCTTTGCTTTGAACCGGCTTAGAACTTGGATTACTCTGCACTAGTTATGAAAATGAAGTCTTTAGGGGCCGTCCATAATTATGTAAATGCCTGAAGGAGTGGGTGATCAGATTTGGCATTACATAAAACTGCTTTTGATATTTTATCATCATCATGATCTTCAAAGTTTATCAGTCCACTACTGGACCATTCCTGCCAAATCAAGGAGAAGGAAATTCGTACGCATGAGATCTGCTTAAAAATCTTCTGGGACATTTGGAATAACGAACCTGCAGTTCATTAACTACTTTCTCAAGCGAGTCTTCTTAACTGAGTCTTCAGCAAAAATGGACTTTTATTGTTGAGATGAGGAGCACTTGGTTGCAACAATGTCACTGTATTGTTGCTGAACACTCAGCTGAGAAAGTAGATAATGAACTGGCCCTAAGTAATTTAGTTTATGCATTGCTGTTTAGGTGATCTCCCGAGCATTCTGCGATTGTTAGGATTGATAGGTATATAAATGATAGATCTTTTTCGTCGTCATGTATAAACACGACCAGCCGACTGTTGACGCAAACACCACGGGCTGATTGTTCACACAAACACCATGGGCTGATTGTTCACACATGCAAGCAAACAAACATAAATCAAGTCTATTTCATATTTTCAATCCCCCTTCCCCCCCCCCTTAGGGATTGGTTTCCCCTATTCTTATTGTTTTTAAACCACCCCTGTATTACAGGAAACAAAACAAAAAAAAATTATTCAAATCGGTCAAGCCGTTTTTGAGTTTTAGCGAGACTAACGAACAGTATATAGATTATTATATTAAAAACGCAAAACTCTTACTGAGAGAGTTACAATTTTATTAAATTTTATATCTGGTTGCGTGTGTGACATGCACAGCTTGGGCTTTCAATTTTTAAGCCAATTCTTAAAATTATTACATTTAAATAAAAAAAAAATCTAAAAACTGGAACTACCGCAACACTATAATTTCATTTATAGTGCTTAGCACGAAAGAAAAAGGAAACTGGCGCATGCGTAAATGAAAAAAAAAACAACTCGTTCAACCAATCAGAAACGAACAAGAAACGGGATATTACTTATTCCTGGCATCAGTAATAAGTAATGGTCCGTTTACTTTCCGTTTTTGAGTGGTTGTACGAGGTTTATTTTATTTACGCAAGCGCCAGTTTCCTTTTTCTTTCGTGCCGGGCACTATAAATGCCACGTACATTCTGGCATTTATCGTTTTAAGTTGTAGTAATTCGTGTAAAACCTGACGATCGTCTTCCAAAGATGTTTCACTTGAATAAATTCATTTCCAATAAGTCACCGTCAGCTTTTCTAGAAGCACTTAAATGGCTTCAGAATTCCTATTGAGTGCAACTAATTTTACTTCCAAAACATAAGGTACAACTGGCTTAAAATTTTGAAGATGCTGTGTTCCATGAATTGTCTTTAGTGCTTCCCGACTTCAATTTCTGATGTAAGTTTAAAAAAATTATTAATGTTTCTGAGTTTTTCTCAGCACATTGCAACTTCAGCAGCAATTTTGACAGAAAAATTTCTTGTCCTGTATTCCATCTTGTTCTTTTCATAATACCTCCTATTCCATCACCTGCTCCTTTGTCATGTGATGATGCAAAAAATGACCATTCTGGCTGTAACACCATATTCATTCTGCATAAAGGTCAAATTTGAAAGTGTGAATTTATGTTTAAATTGAGCTGCACATTCATATGAAAAAATGTTAACGTTTCTGATGGAAGGCTTTAATTCCAGAGTATTCTTTATGAGATATTTTAGGAAGAATGTTTTTCATGAGACAAATATTCACGTGCCTTGTCAATTGTCATAAGCACGAATTTCTTCTGCTGATGTTTTTCTTCCTAAAGATGTCTTATAAGTATTTTACACGTTCCTGTCTTCCAGGTGCTTGTCAGCTTGCATTAACACTTTTGTAGAATTCAAGAACCTTGGTTCTGGTGAATTCGAACAGACCTGGTTGTGAATACAAAGACTAAATGGAAGGAAAAATTCCGGGACCTGGACTCGAACCAGGGACCTTGCCTATCACTGGTAACGCTCTAACCAACTGAGCTATCGCGGACAATGCACCGCCAAGCTGTTACAATGTGTCCAGATCTGGTTGCTGACCAAATCCTAAATATAAGTCAGACGAGGCACTACGGTCTTTCGTTTCCTTGGACTCCGAGACAGTGTTTTCTTAGCTTTCCGTAAAGTCTGTGGCTGCTCGTAAGCAATGAAATATCATTCCCCTGATATCTCTAGCACAGATTTTGCGCAAGCAACAACTAGCCTATCTTGTCTTTAGTATATCTTTCGTTTTTAAGCTTTTTCTTTGTTCTTGAAGAGCAGTAAGTTCTTTCTTTATTGTTCACGTTCAGTAAGTTCTTGCATCTTCTTTTTGTTTAGTTCTCTTTTTTTAATCTTTGTCTGCGCCTTTCAGAATTTTTTTTTTCAGCTTGACATGAAATCTTACTACTTTTTGAATGCATAATCACTTATAAGCTCCAGTACATTTCTATAGATTTTAACCTAAAAACTATGTGAACTTAGCTGGCGTCACACCCAAATGCAGCAGTTAACCCAAAATGCTAATAAACTGAAAAAAAAACAAAACACAAAAACATTTGTATGGTTGAGCTTACTGTATAGTAACTGTATGCAATTTCTGTGACTTTTATTGACAATTTTATAATAATTAATTACTGTTCTTGGTTACAGGTGTGAATATACTTCAGGAAACTTTCCTTACTTCCAGTTAAAATGATTTGCAAGTTAAGTACACTTCTTAGCAGGTAAATGGCAGTGTCTATTACTTTTACTGTTACTAAGTAATATCTGCGATCTTGGATCTATTCTTGCCAGATGCGGGACTACAAACTTGATAAAATATTTTAAGATAAAAAACACATGGATATCTAACAGTTTTGCAGTTTGATTTCGTGTTCATAACAAGAAATAGGTGAATTTAAAGGCTGTATCGACGAAGAAGACATTTTTCTAAACAAAAAGATATACAACATGTCAATAAATAATCAATTTAAAATTTTTATAGTAATGTGCTGTTTTCCATGGATTTGGCCACCAGCAACTATACGAGCAAAGTCCAACATGTTAACGTATTCCGGGCTCTAGAAATTGCCCGATTAAATATCCATATATCGCAGTTACATAATTGCCGGTCACATGTTTACTAATTGGGGTTGCTCGCTCTATCACGAGGGGTATATCTAACAAGAATATAACTCGTAAAACGATTTTCAAATATGCTGAAAAGAAGAATATAAAAATTTGTTGTTTAATATAACAGTAATATTTTATATACAGCAATGGCGAAAACGGCATGTAAATTTAGTATTCGATTGCAGCGTTCACACGAATCTTTCCAAACACGCGCGAAATGAGAAATGAAATGCTCGCACGTCTAATGTCTTAAACTACTGCGCCTATGTTCTTTCCACTGCTAGAGCCATTCATCATTTCTTAATCAAAGTTACCATAAACGTTAGGAGAGAAAAATCATTGTTGCAAAGCATTGTCCGGAAAAATCTTGTAAGCATTCCAAGGAGCTTTATAGTTGTACCGCAAGATTTAGAGCCCTGAGTGGAATGCTCGATTAACAGAATAAGAGGAGTACGGCTCTTGCTCAAGACCATTGTTGAAACGATGGATTATTTCATATTGTTGGATTTTCGCTAACGCATTTGTCTTCAGAGCACAGTCAATAGATATTCATGGTCATCGAGCTTCGGCCATTTTCCATTGTTTCGAGAAGCTAAGGAAAACAAATCGCGCCAGGTGCCGCATAGATCGCACCATGGCTAAAGCACTGTATAAAGAAAGTATGGACGATTCATTGTTGCAGGCAGCCATTTTGACTCCTATTTCACATCATTATTGGTCGTATTTTGCAGCAAATTCAAACTTCAGAAGCACATTTCTCTCTAACGTTTGTCAAAAAGGAAGTGCTCGATCTGCAAGTTTGAATTTATTGCAAAAGAAGAAACAATCATCATGAAAAACAGGAATGAAATAGGAGTCAAAATGGCTGCCTGCAACAATGATAGTCCATACTTTCTTTATACAGTGCTTTAACCAGCACCTCCTAAAGAGAAAAACCAAAGAGAAAGCCCCTGCACGGAAACGTCATCATCAAAGTAGTGCGTTGTTATTCGTATTTCTACCAATAATAATCCCTGAATTTGCACTACTATGATGATGTAACAATGTATGACGGTTTCCGTCCAGAGGCTTTCTCTTTAGGAGGTGTTGCTTTAACCAGAGCTGACCGTGACCTGCGATAGAGGTTTTTCATTGAAACTGAAAATGAAAGTAAAGTTTCTGTCTGTCGATAGGGCGGCGCTGCAGGCGTTTTTGGGCCGATTGTACATGCAGCGCAACTTTTCAATAGAGTTCCCGCCCTATTGGGAGCTAGAAACTTTAGCTTCATTTTAACAATGGAGCTCGATGACCATGTATATCTATCAGAGCAATGATTAAATTTAATTCTTATGTTACAAGATTTTATTTTATTAATATATGTATTTATATTATTTTATTTATTCATTTAGTCTAGTTTATTTAATTAATTAATTATTCGCTTTATTTATTTTATTTTTTGTATTTATTTAGCATTTAATTAATGTATTCTTATATTAGTTATATTATTTTATTTATTTATTTTTATTTATCCAATTCCATCAAAATTTTTTCATTTTATTTACACATTAATTTTTATGGCTTTTTCATTGAAATGCCAAAATGTATAATGCTTAAACATTGCAGCAATACTGCTCTTGATTCTCGTTCTATGCTCATAAGGAGACTCAACTTTGGATTCAAAAGTGTTTGGTTCATTTTTGGATTTTATGACCTATAACCATTAATAAAAATATACCTATTAAATTAATCACACAATTATAAATAATTGTTTGAACTTATTTTATTTTTATCTTAACAAATTAATTTAAAAATAAAACCGTAAATTCGGTATGAAATATTATAATATACGAATCCTTCTTTTAAAAATAACATGAATTTAGCATGATTTTAGAAATATCATATTTAACATAATTTTAAAGTAACATGCATTTAACATAATCGAAAATTAATAAAACAGTTTTTAATTTTCTTGAATGGGATTTGAATGGAATTTCAGCACTCAGTATGTGATCTTCGTCTTCTTCATTATCCCACCAGTCGTCATCAGAATCCTTAAAAATTCCTGTTTGAATAATTACGCAGTCGAACCTCGATAAGTGGATAGCCTCGAGATCGGAAGAAAATAGCCACTTATCCGGAGTAGGGGGTTTTCGTTTAAAAAAAGTACACTACTTAGTACTAATTGATTTAAACAGTGTCTAATGTTTAATTTAACAATATAAAATTATCATTATCACAAAACAAAAGAATATTCCACTTCTGCATTCACATTTGTTGATGGATTTTTTTCAACTACTAATCCCATAAGTTTCCTCTCGTGCTAATTAAACAGTATATTTTAAAGAAAAGTTATGTGTTCCACCGGAGGCTGGGTGTCTTCACAGAAGGATGCTGTGTACTAAATTCCGAATGACAACCGACAATCGAACAGTGTAATGTATCTGTATTGGAGTTGTTGGTTTGGTTTGGTTTGTATTAACGTCCTTTTCAACTGGCCATTTCAGGACGGCGTTATAGGGGCCGCAAATTTTGCCTCGCAAGGGTTCTTTAACGTGCAGCCGGCAAACGACTACACGGGATCAACGGCTTTACTTCCCTTCCGAAGGAAGTGCGTGATCTCAGGATTTCCCCCTGAAAAATCCTCGTCGTCCTCGGCCAGGATCGAACCCGCGTACTCGGGCATCAGAGGCGATCACGCAAACCACTGAGCCACCGAGGCCGATGTATTGGAGTGGAACTTCCATAATATCACTCTTCATAAACATATTTCAAAGGAAGCCTGATATACCCACAAAGGTCATCCACAGTATGAACGAATAAAATTACCTCCTCTTGGTGGAGTTAAATTTGACTGACGATTACCTGAGCTTGGAGTATATCACTAAATAAAAAAGCTACACACACGAAACCCAGTGATCTGACAATCGAACAGTGAAATGTATATTTGTTCAGGTGGGACAGAAGCAGTGCTATCATGAGGTTCACCCTTCCAGAATAAATTCCCAATGAAATCAACTGAAGTAGGCAAGAAGCCTGACTAACCCAAGAGGTCTTCCACATTATGAAAAAATAATATGATTGAAGATTGTCAAAAGATTTGGGGGGAGGGGTAACATCTTCCAATAATCCTGGAAGGAGACGTTGCCAATGTCTTCAAAGTTGACGTTAATAATATGCCTCGGCTTTCTATATTTCGTATGCCATTTCATTTCCAGAAATCTGACCTCATACAGACTTTATATTGTGGCTATTACAAGCAGAGTATGCATATTGCACAGACTGAAAGGTTTGGCATTAAATTATTTGTTAACTATTTTTGAAAATTCTCAGAAATCACATCTTCATGCTAATCACCGTACGAGTTCCAGATTTGAAAACAAGGCCAGCATTTTTAACTTATCTTTTTCCCCCTCCTGCGTGAACAATAAATCCTGCTCCTTTACTACAGTTTTCTAAAACTTCATTTTCATTGTCATTTTGCCAGCACTTTCCGAAAACAGCAATTATATGAACACACGTTTCATCCAAATATATAGGATGGGTTTGTTTTCTAATCTCTTCCAGAAACGACGTCGAGCTGCAACTATTTCAGACTTCTCTACGAAAACGCATCTATTAAATTTGCATTACATTTTTTAATGCAAACTCTCCTATTTCTTCTTCTATCATGATTATACGCACTCACAAAAAAGTCATGGCACATCTGTCATGGCACATCTGCTTCCTCTGGCCCGGATAACGGCGGCGACCCGTCGTGGAAGAGAGTCTACCAGACCCCGGAACACAACCACAGACACTGCAAACCATGCCGCTTCCACTGCACTCCATAACGATGTTGCATTTACCAGTTGTGTTAGTGACGACCTAACAGATCGTTCGATGACGTCCCACTAATGTTCAATGGGATTGCAATCTGGGGAACGTGGAGTCAAATCATTGTCGTGAAATCGGTAGCATGTCCCTCCAGCCACTGCCGTGTCACAAGGGCCGTGTGTGAAGGTGCATTATCTTGCTGGAAGATGCCATCGCCCGCGGGGTAAAAACAGTTCATGAAGGGGTGCAGGTGGTCCCCAAGCAGATCCCCGTAGGAAGTAGCACCCAGAGTGGATGTCAGATGCACCAATGGACCCATTGCATGCCACGAGAAGTATGGAGCCTCCACCTGCCTGAGTGGTTTCCACCTGACAAGCGGGGTCCATGGCTTCGTGTGGCCTGCGCCAGACACGTACACGACCATCGGCCCGATACAGGTGAAACCGTGACTCGTCGGACCAGGCAACCCTTCGCCAGTCCTCAGCGGTCCAATGTCGATGTTGGTTGGCCCAGGCTAGGCGTTGCCGATGATGTGCAGCTGTCAAGAGGGCAGCCGTCGTGGCCTCCTGCTCCCAAAGCCTGAAACTGCCAAGGTTCGCCGAATTGTCGTTACGGACACAGTTGTGAAACGTCCCTGGTTGTACCGCATGGTGATTTGAACCGCTGTCGCCCTTCGGTCAGCAGTTGCAAGCCGGGTGACCTGGCGAACACCTCTGGCATCAATGAGGCGTGGGCGGCCCGTCCGCTCTCCGACATGGGTTGTAACCCCTCTTTGGGTGTCCTCTCGATAGACCCCTTGCAACGGTTGTGCGGGAAAATTGCAGTGTGCTGGCTACATCTGATATTGAGGCACCCATCCGTTTGGCACCAACAATCATTCCCAGTTCAAATGCGGATAGCTCTCGGCGTGCTGCCATTTCTGCAGCTAGTATTTTGCTCACAATGATTGTGTGATATCAAGGAAGTCTGTGCACCTGCATTCCGAGAATGGAAGCAGCGGGATATGTCTCATTACGACAGGGAACCTGATTGGAGGGGTGTGCCATGACTTTTGGTGAGTGAGTGTATATGAATCACCTTTATTAATGTTAATGATATAAATAAAATATATACACTGAAGAGCCAAAACATTATGACCATACCTACATTGGTGAATGAACTCGTCTGGATCATGTGGATGGCACGTAATTAAGTGGGAATGTTATTTAACTGCTGCTGGAGAAGGTAAGGAATCGGTCTTGCACTTAATTTTGCGAGTGATGGGAAAGGCTGCTGATGTAAGCGAATTTGATAGAGGGCAGATTGTAATGGTCCGAAGACTCGGAACGAGTATCTCCGAAACTGCACGACTGGTAGATTGTTCACGATTTGCCGTTGTTAGTATTTATGCAAAGTGGATAAATAACGGTGAAACTAGCAGTAGACACCAAGGTATTGGACGCCCACGCGTCATCAAAGAAAAAGGACGTTGGAGACTGTCCCACTTGTAAAGCAAGATCGGCGCCAGACAGTGACTCAGCTGGTAGCCCAATACAGGTCCAAGTGCAGGCCCAATGCAGTTCCAAGTGCAAGTGTTTCGGAACACACAGTTCAGCGGACACTGTTGGATATGGGACTTCGTACCAGACGTCTCACTCGTGTGCCTCTGTTGACCAAGTGTCATTGTCAACTACGCCTACAGTGGGCCCCCGGAAACATCGAGACTGGACCATGTTTATGATGAATCACGATTTCTTATTCATCATATCAGTCGAAGAATGACCTGCTGTACAGGGTTCGCCAACTCCCCCCCCCCCCTTGTACAGCAGGTCATACACAGGCTGATGGTTGCGGTATTATGCTTTGGGGGACGTTCTCATGGACGGCTCTGGAACCCGTAGTTGTGGTAGAACGGACCATGAAAGCTGCGGACTATCTGAACATCACTGCGGACCAGTTGCACCTTTACATAGCGTCTGTCTTTCTAACTGGAAATGGAATCTTCCAGCAGGACAACGCCCCATTTTAACAAGGCTCGAATTGTGTTCGAGTGGTTCGAGGGGCATAAGGATGAATTCCAATTAATGAACTCGCCGGATCTTAATCCGATAGATTACATTTGGGATGTCATGGAGCGGCGGCTCCGAGCTCAAACATCACCATGTGGGAATATCTCGACTTTGCGTTGCCGCTGCTTAGACATTTGGTACAATCTGTCTCCAGTCATCTACCAAGAACTTGTGGCATATGCCAAGGCGTGTTGCAGCTGTTTTGCAGGCCAAAGGTGGCGCAACACATTATTGAGTAGGCGGTCATAATGCTTTGGCTCTTCAGTGTAAGTTCTGATGAAAGTAAACTTGTTGAGGGATGGAAGAAATTGCATCTTGTAGATAGACATACGGAAGACGGGTGAAATACAGATGGAATACAGAAGAAATGTTGAACAAGGCTCAGATATTGTAGGAAGGAAGATGGTACAGTTGGAAGACAGAAGAAATTTTGACAGAAGATATAGTTAGGAGATAGAAATGTTGAACAGGGCCCTGATATGTATGTATGACTTGATGATGTAAAGATACGGTTCAAAATTGGGAATTTAAGGAATAATAAAGTTTCTGTATAATATAGCATTTAGTTAGCTTAATTTACTCTATGGACGACAGGAGACTTGTGGGATCAATGACTGAAAATAAATCCATCAACAAATGTGAATACAAAAGTGGAATATTCTTTTTTGTGTGTGATAACTGATAATTATATATTATTAAATTAAACTTTAGACAATGTTTAAATCAAATAGCGTTGAGTAGTGTATTTTTTTAAAAGAAAACTCCCTAACTCCCTGCTTGAAAGTGTATATTTTCTTCCAGTCCCGAGGCTGTCCACTTATCGAGGTTTGACTGCATAATTATTTAAACAGGAATTTTTAAGGATTCTGCTAACGACTGGCGGGATGATGAAGAAGACGAAGATCACATACTGAGTGCTGAAAATCCATTCAAATCCCATTCAAGAAAATTAAAAACTGTTTTATTAATTTTCGATTATGTTACTTTAAAATTATGTTATTTTTAAGATTATGTTAAATTCATGTTATTTTTAAAAGAAAGATTCGTATATTATAAAATTTCACACGGAATTTACGGTTTTATTTTTAAATTTGTCTGTTAAGATTAAAATAAGATAAGTTCAAACAATTATTTATAATTGTGTGATTAATTTAATAGGTCTATTTTTATTAATGGTTATAGATCATAAAATCCAAAAATGAACCAAACACTTTTGAATCCAAAGTTGAGTCTCCTTATAAGCATGGAACGAGAATCAAGAGCAGTATTGCTGCAATGTTTAAGCATTATACATTTTGGCATTTCAATGAAAAAGCCATAAAAATTAATGTGTAAATAAAATGAAAAAATTTTGATGGAATTGGATAAATAAAAATAAATAAATAAAATAATATAACTAATATAAGAATACATTAATTAAATGCTAAATAAATACAAAAAATAAAATAAATAAAGCGAATAATTAATTAATTAAATAAACTAGACTAAATGAATAAATAAAATAATATAAATACATATATTAATAAAATAAAATCTTGTAACATAAGAATTAAATTTAATCATTGCTCTGAAGACAAATGCGTTAGCGAAAATCTAACAATATTAAAGAATCCATCGTTTCAACAATGGTCTTGAGCAAGAGCCGTACTCCCCTTATTCTATTAATCGAGCATTCCACTCAGGACTCTAAATCTTGCGGTACAACTATACCTTTGTAACGAAGATGTAAATTTAAATTTCTTAGGGTACGTGGCTAGCGATTGCTCTTCTGTGAGGCAAATTTGACGTCAGAGACTGTAATAGCTTGTAAACGTTGTTTAACTCTGATGTCAAATTTGCGTCACAGACGAACAATCGCTACTCAATACAACGTACCCAATATTTCACTTTTACTTTCAGTTGGTTTAAATAAACAGTGTAAATACCTTTGATTCAATCCACACTTTACGTTAAAACACAAAACAGTACAAATTACTTGTCTCATGCAAATGCACAACAGTTATTAGAGTATTAACATGAATATTTGAGGCAGACTATGTGTACACAGTGGGCAGGTGAGTAAAAAATTGCAAACTCAACATAATTTGTATGTTGTCTATTATAAAGTTATTGTACGTTTGTCATAGCTTCTCCCGTTCTCTTCATTAAAAGCTATACAGGCCGTACACGACATGCATAAGATTACAACAGTCGCTCACAATTCATATCAGTAATTATTTGTTGATAATAATAGGCCTAACAACAATTAGCTAGTGTTAACAATTGGCCTAACAGCAATTGATGCCTAGCATTTATTAATTGATAATAACAGGACTGACATTTATTAGTTATTGATAACAATAGGCCTAACATAAATTAGCTATTGTTAACATTAGGCTGAACAGTAATTAGCTTTGGAGCATATATATTAAGCCTAATATTAATCATCTACTGATAACTATGGTTCTAACATTAATTAGCCATATTTAACAAAAGGCCTAATATTAATTAGCCATTGTCAACAATAGGCCTAACATTATTTAGTCATTTTTAATACAGGCCTAACATTTTTTGCCATTTTTAACAATAGGCCTAACATTATTTAGCCATTTTAACTGTAGGTCTAACATCATTTTTAACTATAGGCCTAACATTAATTAGCGATTTTTACAATAGGCCTAACATTATTTAGTCATTTTTGACTATAGGCCTAACATTAATTAGCCATTTTTAACAATAGGCCTAACATTATTATCCACTTTTAGCAATAGGCCTAACAGCACTGAATTTTAAAAACGAAATGAGCAGGTGCATTGACAAAGCTTCATAATGGGCACGGGCTCCAAGCTGACATCAACAATGCTTAAATGTTAAACAAAAAGTAACACTGTATTCACTTATGACTCATCAGTACACATCGATTGAAATATTACGAGTATATGCCTTAAGTTCATATTCTTAACATTAGTGCACGTGCTTTAAGGAGTCCACGAAAGCCCTTTCAAAAGTTGACACATCTCAGTTAAGTTCATCCATCTGCACGCTATCGTGCAAACGATGGTCGGCCGGAACATAAAGGTACCGATTAAGCTTGTATTCTTACACTGTATATAGCTTTAGCTAAAGCTCGTAATCAGGGGTTATTGAAGTATTTTATGGGGGTCATTTTCTCGGATGTAGCATTTCGAAAATCGAAAAGAATGTCATATTCGTCTTGTGCTCGTCATTCCCATTCGAACATGCCTTATATTGCCAATAAAAAATTTTAATGGGGAGGGGGTTTGGGTCTCAATACTCACGTGACGGTTAGACCGATTTCAATGACAAACTAATCAGGTGTGCTCAGGAAGGGTCTCTATCGTAGAACGAAAGCAGAATTTGAAAAAGTTAAAGCATTCTCGAGTTATCGTCGTACAAACAGACGGACAGACAGACACACAGAGCGAAACCAGTATATGCTTTTCTGCATATAATAAAGTGGCTACTCAGCGTATAAACATAGTTTATTATAAACATCGATAAACTAATATTGAAAAAACTAAGTTGATTTTCTAAACGTATTAAAACAAACTGCCGCTTTACATGAGTTGATTTTCGTGTATAGCCGGAACATTTTGGTCGCAAATCTTGCCCTCAAAAAAAATACTGCTTTCATAGCGAAGATGTTGAAGATCACTGTAGTAGAGAGGAAGATGATTACTAAAATTGCTATAAATCGCGAGAAACCTAGGATAAGATACCTAATGAACTCTTAATTAAGTTACAAGGTGGAAAATAAATCTTGACCAAATTTATCTACTGAAGAGAGCCAATAAGTCAGTCGTTAATGAATGGCGCGCAAACCTCAGGGTGCAAACGGTTTGAGCTTGCAGCATAAGGTGGCACCACATTCATGCGTGGTTTCCCAGCACTTGTCGAATGCACTCGTGAGAGTGATGTGTGGGTGTCTTGGGCGGTTAAATGGCGACTTGAATACAGGCACATAAAATTATAGAACAGATTTCTGTGATACTATTTAATTGTCTTGAATGTAAAATTCAAGCAGAGACTTGAAAATACAAATGAAATGCAGTATACGTTCAAAAGCATATTAGACTCTCAACCTGGGCTCCGCGTGCACTTCCCAGGTTCTTCGCGACCGATCCAAGGAAATATAGGGAAATGTGAAATTGGGATAGGGAAATTATAGAATAAATGCATTCTGTTAATTTGGAAGAGTATGGGTTAAAAATTAGACCTGTTTCGCTATATTTTCTTCATATATGAATAAAGCTATTGCTTCTAGAAGAAGTTCATGTCTACTTTCACCTTTGACCTTTTTGACATATTTGAATTCCGTTTCAAGGTTAGAATTGCGTTTTCAGGTTTTGGGATTTAAAGCACTTTCAAGTAATTCTAAGCTAGATGTGAGGTCAAAAATTTTGACTTTCCTTTAAGGTACTTAAGAAAACGCACGGTAAATACACGATTGCAACAGTATTTTTATGGCGGCTTCATTTATTACTCGCAAAAGTTGTTCATTATCGAAATTTAATTTGGAGTTTTAGTATCAATGAATGCGCCGAAAACATCTAGTTTCATTTCGATTGCACTGATTGAAATATTAAATTGAAAGCGTTTAAGGTCATTTCCAAATGTGCCATTTAAATCGGTTCTGTAGGAATGGGGTTTGTTTCATTCTATGGTTGCGGATTATGGAAATGGAAATGGCGCTGAGCAATCTCGATCGGCCTGTGGTTAGGTGTAATTGCTCCTGAATCTGCAGATTGTGGATTCAATTCCCTCCTGAGAATGTGAAATTTTTTCCCCCTCAGGACGAAATGCCGACCTAATGCTCTCCTCTGGAAAAGAAGTAAACGTTTCGGTTTCTTACGTAACAAGAAACGAGGGGGAACGGGAAAATTAAAAATAATATCGGCAACAACGGAATGAAAATTAAATCGATGCCCATCCTAAAAATTGAAAGTAAAGCAACAAACAGAATAAATGAGTTTATTAAGAAAGACATTAAAATGTAATTCCAAGAAAACTTTCATTTTCAGTGTTGGTTTGATTTTGAAAGTTTGAAAAATTCTGAGTTCTAATATATTCATGGAAGAAAGAATAGATAGAACTCAAGATAGTAATGGATAGAATTTAGGGCTCAGAATAGGAATAGATAGAGTATACTCTATTCTTTCTTTCATGAATATATCAGGACCAGACCTGACCCAGCAAAGGTCATAGGTCAATTCCCATCTTTGAAATGTTATTTCATTACTTTATACACTTGGAAATAAACTTCTCTATTATTCCAGAAGGCTTCAACGAAGATTTAACAAGCCAGAGCGCGTCACACATTTATAAAATCTAGCTAAAGCCCTTTGTATAAGTTTTAATTAGGTCTTCTGCAAGATTATGATTATAGAATATAAAAAACAAACAAACAATAATCTAATTTACTTTGAATGATGATCGTTTTCAAGATGCAAGGATCCACGATTACTTTTGTCCACGAACTTGTAATTCTTTCTAATAATAATAAGCCTGTCTAAAATAATTAAATTTATAAGGTAGAGTAAACGAGGGATTCGCTCATAAAATAAGTACAAGTGTATTGTTATATCAGTTAATTAAACACTTGTTAATGTTTCTGTCTTGTATATCCACTTCGACTATCTCGAATTTCTACAAGAAATTAAAAAAAAAATAATTATATTTTAAAGTTCTTGGAGAATGAGATAAAATTAGAGTTATCTGTATGCAGATTTTATTTAATCTATCTAGCTTGATTATGAATCTTTTATCGGGATCAACATTTATTTAAACTTTTGACCCTTTTAAAAGTTTGTGCCTTGATAATGTTGAATTCGGAAATAGTTTCTATCTAATTAATTCATTTGTTGCTCTTATCATGTCATTACGGAACGATCGGTTTCCAGAAGCAAATTAATTAATTAATTTTGAAAATTTAATTTTGGGGGTGTCCTCCTTTTTTCTTATTGATTAATTTATTATGCTTAGATTAAAGAGTTAGTCAATTCTTGCGGTAAAATTACACGAAAATTTTCAAACATTCCGAATAGAGTTTCTCATTGGCATTCAGGAAGCAATCTACCGTTTCCTTTTACTTTCTCTCTTTTGGGCAATAATTTGACAATCCTTCGGTGGAAAGTGTTGAGGATGCAAACGAAAACCAATGGTAGTCAGAATCATTAATGTACCTCCTACGTAACTTCTCAGCATAATAATTAATTAGTTAATATATGTACGAACAATGTAATGTTTTTAATAATTAATTAGCGTACGTGAAAAATTAATTAAAAGTTTTTCCGCCATATGTTTCTTTAATGATTGGCAATGGAGAATAAGTGAAGCCAACTAATGTTTTACTAGTAATTTTTATGCGTTTATTAGTACGGAAAGGTGCTTTATGCTATTACAGTACTGCGGGGAATCTGTCTGTCTGTCCGTCTGTAAATCGAGTTTCTCAAAGCGTATTAAAGCTTTTCAAAATCTTTTTTCGCTAATCGATAATATGGTTCATCGCATTTAAATCGTCTAAAAATGGCGTAGTTACATCAATTGAGAACTTTCCGTAGCCTACGAAAAAGACAGGGCCTGGCCAAACACCACCTAAAGTCCGGTCTACTTTAACCCCGACCGCGTATTGTGATACAAAATATTTGAACCCTCCCTGATATATCGATATATCCTTTTCACACAACCTCTCGTCAGCAGAACGACTTCGCCTGTATTATTTTAATATTAAACTATAAATTTATAAATTAAAAAAAACTGGAAAAGACTGAAATAATTAAAACATATGAAGTGCTCGCAGGAAGCAGCAAACAGGTACTCGCAGGAAGTGTGAATGAATCCAGTGCGCATGTGCAAAATTAATTTAATGAAATATTTAATAAATGTAATTATAAGCATTTTCGTGAATGAAATACACCATTGATTTCATTGTAATAGCAATTGTTTTATTTGAAAGAACAATACAATTACTTTCTCATAGTTTACTGAGGAACTACATAATGATGCAACAATGATGAACGCGGATTTAGCAGGTGACGTCAGAACCGAACAACTCCTGACCAATGATCGTGTGATTTTTGAGTGCCCTGGCCCAACGCCTCCTAAAGATAAGGCCTGAGCGCGAAAACGTCA
>JAHWFO010039269.1:4230295-4280417 GCA_023313115.1 Rhysida immarginata | reverse complement strand
TGACGTTTTCGCGCTCAGGCCTTATCTTTAGGAGGCGTTTCCTGGCCTGTCTCTCGCTGGCCTCGTGTTGGCCTGGCAGTGAAAAGTCAGCTGACCACATAGATCGAGCAACAATGTAACCTTCATTGTTTCCACCTTTTATTTTAACAATCAGTGTTTTTTCGTTTGTTGGAAATAATAATTTTTGGATTGCTGCTAGACCAAATGACGTTTCAGCTTTGGGGCCTGACTTTCTCGTTGGCCTCGGTTAAGATCATGGTTTATAGATATAAATGGTCATTGAGCTTATAAAGAAGAAGCTGGGGAATTCAGCATGGTTTAGAGAAGCTGGGGAATTCAGATTACTCTAGGTGCCGCATTGTTTACAACGGCCCATGTGCGATCTATGTGGCATCTAGCGTGATCTGAGTTCCCTAACTTGCACAGTTTTCTATTTATAGAGTTGAGGCCCAATATTAAGAGTGAGCTATGTAATGCATTCATGTTGATATATCAATTTTTTATTTAAAAATGTTGCAGGATACACAAAATTCGTCAGTTTTATGTCATCAAATTCTGGCCCAATTTAATTCTGGCTCCATAGAAACTGAAACTGAAAATGAAAACTGGCCCGATATGGCGGCGCTGCATGCACATTTGAACCGATTATACACGCAGCGCCATTTTTCAATGGAGTCCCCGTCTATCGGGAGCTAGAAAATTTAGCTTCATTTTTCAGTGGAACTCGATGACCATTTATTTCTATTCGCCTCCGCGAAGGTCTGTAGTTGGCGCTGAGATCACTTCAAAATGGCGCACGCTATGGGTACGCGGGGTACTCCGTCCCCCGCTCTTAGCAGCAGCTCCAGCATAAGTTTGTAGGAAATTTTTGCCTATGTTGGTGATAAGACGCGATGTTTGGTTGAAGGAGAAGAAACTATTAAAGGTCGTACACACAATTTGCACACACAAGAAATTGTCGAGCATCGGTTTCTCTGTTTCAGAATGGAGGGCTTCTGTAAAATCCAGCATGGCATCAACAGATTGATTTTGCATGTTACTGGTTTCTGGTATTTCAAGAGCATTTATTTCCTCGTGAGTTTCAGTCAACTGGTTTTCATTTGATGAGAAATGAAACACAGACTGCGATGCCGGTTTAATGTTAGAAGCCTCATCTATATAATGAAGTTGGCATATAAATGCTGAAATAAATACGCTAAACGACTCCAAATGAATACTTGCAGAAGTAATTTTTAAATACATACACAACATTTTTTCCCTCCAAGTTCTTTCAGTCTTTTTGTTCTCTCGATAGATGATTTGCTGGGAGGTTTTAAAAATGAAAGTTCGTGTTTCCTCTGTGGTAGATTAATGCTTGGTACTGCACCCGATTTCAAAAAGTGTTGTCCAACTGGTAGACTTTAAATAAACTATTTAATACTCTATTTCATAACGTTAACTTTTGAAAGATACTTCACTTTTTTTTTTCAACTAAAGACTTAAGATACGGTTGCATACTTCTTATCTTTACTAATATATGTATATATTACATCCATTAACCATAATTACGTTCTACCTATAAGTACAAAATTTTTTTTATTTTTCAACTTACCAGCGTGAATGTAGTCAGAGGGTAGAAAATGAGCGCTGCAAACATACAAAGAACTAGTAGCGTGTTTTCCCAGCTTTAGCTTTACTTCCCACTCGGTTTTTAACTGCTTATTTCGTGGGAAATTGTGAATATAGATGTTATTTTCTTTGTTAAGCTTCCACTTGTACCCATACCAGGCGCCATTTTGTTAGTTTGAGTAATCTACGCTAGATGTCGCCCACTTCTACCGCGGAGGCGAATAGATCATGGTTGAGATCATAGACAGCGAGAAAGACAGGCCTGGGCCAACACCTCCTAGAGAGAAGGCCTGCGGACAAAAACGTCATACACCATCATCAAGCGGATATTGTCAATCGTATTTCTACACGGCCTCCTAGAAACTACCAGGCCTGCGAGGCCTACGAGATAACAAGGCCTGGAAGCGGAAAAGTCACCTGACCAACTGGGCGCTAGCAACAATCCAACTTCATTGTCTCCAACAAAAGGAAAAACACTGTTAACATCCAAGATGGAGACAATGAGTGTTGGATTGTTGTTATCACCCAGTTGGTCAGGTGGCTTTTTCGCTTCCAGGCCTTGTAATCGCGTTGGCCTCGAGCACCACCAGTTTGACGTAACAATTTTTTATCTTTTCCATGTTCAGGCCTGGTAGTTTCTAGAAGGCCGTGATTTCTACCTATAATAAGCCCTAAATTTGGCCGCTTGATGATGATGTAACAATGTATACAGTTTTTGTCCGCAGGTCTTCTCTCTAGAAGTTGTTGCCTGGGCAATCAAAAGTCACATGACCATAGTTGTCTGAGCAAAAACCCAACGTTCATTGTCCATTTAGGATTTTAACAATCGGCGTTTTTTTCGTTTGTTGGAAACAATGAAGTTTGGATTGTTGCTCAGACCATAGCCTACAATGATAAGAGAAAGCCTGCCCATTTGCCTTCCTCCATTGTTTAAACTGTGTCTCAAAATTCAGTCGCAACCGCAGGATTTAGCACCTCCTATTACGAAATGTAACATTGTTAGAGTCTTGATGCAGCACCTCCTAGAAAGAAAGCCTCACAACTGAAAAGTCATGCTATTTGCGACTGCTATTTGCGACTGCTATTTGCGACTGTTTTTTGGGAACAATGGAGGAAAGACAAATGGACAGGCTTTCTCTTGTCATTGTAGGCTATGCTCAGACTGTTGTGGTCAGGTAATTTTTGAGCGCCCAGGCCTGTCTTTCTCGTCAGCTATGACTGAGATTAAATGACGTTTATTCGCCAACTTTTTAGCAAACTTCGGGTGACGTTTAGACCCTTAAAATTTGACTTTTGAACATTTTACATAAGGAACTTTAACTTTGTCATCATGCAAAAGATCACACAATGAACTTATCTTACATTTTCCGAACCTCGTATAAGAGTAATTGATAATTTCGAAGATGATCGAATTTTATTCAGTGGAACCGGATATAATGTTTTCAAATTCGATTCAAAAATTTTGGAAATACATGTACTACGTTTCAAATGGTTTATGTGACGGCGACTAGCTTAGCCTTTCGGTACTTGATTATCTTATTCCTTAATCGTTTATTTTTTTCTAATTAGTAAGTAAATTTAACATGTGTGGAATCTGAGGCCCTATGCATTGGATTAGTACATCAAACTAGGGTCCCCAGTTCCCCTTTCAGTCTCTTTTAAATGAGAATGAGTTTTTCCTCGACAAAAAATCGTCGGGTGTTGCTCCCGATTAATTAACGTAAGGGGGCAGGTAATGAGTACAAGAAGGGGTAAAAAAGAACAACTGATTTATTTACAATTCATAATTTCTAAAACTAACTCCAATTTTCTGCTTGATTTAAATCTAACTTCAATTCAATGGTTCTGAGAGGAATGAGGGATATGAGAGCGTGTGTGTGTTACCCAATCTGTTCGGTTTCAGATTCTTCTCCGTTCTTCGTTCTAATGACTAATTCTTGCTACGGAATTAAAGGACTTCTCATTTATCTCCGAAGAAGGATTCCTAACTTTCTCCTCTAATTAAGATAGACGGTTAAACACTAATGCTATTAAAGCTCATGAGCCTTCTGCTCGATTATGACTGCCTCTGTTGCTATTCTATGACAGGCTATGTTTCACATGTATCTCTGTCCGCTCTGACAGGCTAACACTCTCCAACTTCTCATCACTCACTCTAACAACTCACTAACTTCCTCAACATTTACATCCGTCTACTCCGACGGTTCTTCACCGACTCACTAACTACTCAACAACAGTTCACTGACTGTCTCCACAGCACCTACCACACCAACTGCTCAACACCAACCACTCAACACTAACTGCTCTCCTCACTCCAGTTCCTAACTGAAACTGAACAGTGTGTAAAGGACACTCAATCAGATGATTGGTGGAAAGAAGATCAACTCCTCCTTTCTAAATCATGCCACCATCATTTACATGAAAATCAGACAGTGCGTCATATCTGACTCAAACACTGTCGCTAACATAACACCCGGTAAATCTAGAAGAACATCCTGTGTAATCTAACTACTATCTCCAATCTAAACTTTTCTAAATCTTTAAAAAAATTTTTATAAAACAATTAAAGATAACTGTTTAAAAGAATTAAATATTAAAAGCTACTACACCGATATTTAATCTTACCATAAACATTAATAAAACATGGTAAAGACTTGAAAATATGCATAGAAAAGATAACTGGTGAAGTAAATGAAATAAAAAAAGTCTAAATTTCTTGTCAGGCAAGTTTGATGATATTGAATAAAAACAACAAATTTATGACAGTAAATTAATAAAATTGGAAAATGAAAATACCAAACTTCGGTTAGAAAACGAGAATATTAAAATAATGAATGAAGACTTAGCTATACGTATGAATAGTATAGAACAATATAATTGCTTAAAAAATATAGAAATCACAGGTCTAAAATACAGGGTGATTACAAAAGAACTTCACACTTTTAAAAATTTATTACATCAAAGCTATTCAGAATATAGACACACCACATACGGATTCTTAAAGAAAAACTCTTGAAGTTTATTGTGACGCAGTTAAAGAAGTTCAATATGCCCCCCCTGTGGTCGAATTCGTCCCATACCCGCATTAACATGTCTCCATCAATCCCACGTATCGCTACCGGAATGCGTTCTTTCAGCTCGTCTAGGTCACGGGGAAGGGGTAGGGTGAAGACCTTGTCTTTTACACACGCCCCCATAAAAAGAAATCACAGCGGTGGATTGCTCGAGCAAACAATAACCTGGAAAGCAAGTGCCACCGCGGAGCCCCGACCTCACACCTTGTGATTTCTTTTTATGGGGGTAACGATACGTGGGATTGATAGAGACATGTTAATGCGGGTTTGGGACGAATTCGACTACAGGGGGGCATATTGAACATCTTAACTGTGTCACAATAAACTTCAAGAGTTTTTCTTTAAGAATCCGTACGTGGTGTGTCTATATTCTGAATAGCTTTGATGTAATAAATTTTTAAAGGTGTGAAGTTCTTTTGTAATCACCCTGTATAATACAAATGATGAAATTATCCCTAAAATTGAGGAGCTAGCAAAAATTTTGAATACAATTTTTGCAAAGGAAGATATAAGTACGGCTTATCCCATTTCAGTAGGAAGGAGTAAAATAACAATGGTTAAATTTACAAACAGAAAAGCTACCCAAAATTTCTTGCTTGGTAAAAAAAAAAGTTACGAGAAATGGCACGGAATAACAATCAGTTAAAGGATATTTATATATATGAAAACCTGACAAGTGCAAATCGTTCACTCCTGTTCAGGGTGAAACAGGTTGCTAAAGAAAGAAATTGGAAATATGTATGGGTACAATAGGGAAAAATTTTTGTACGTTAAAGTGATAGAGAAAAGGTGATAAATATCTTACATAAAGACGTTGTTGAAAAACTATAATTTTAATGTTAGGTCGATGTAGATGGCTGACATTATTTCTTAACAAAATGTTTATTTTTCAATTTTATTTTATTGACAGTAGAAGTATAAGAAAATACTGGAATGAATTTGAACTTTTCGTAAATAATAACGATCAAACATGTGGTATGTTTATCTTTAATATGGGAGAACAAGAACTGCTTAATTTAGATGGTTTTAGCAAACATTGCTTTTTAAGAAAAGACCAAAAGGGCGGAGGAGTGATAATTTTTTATAAAAACACTTTAAACATTACTTTTGATACTGTTTTTTGTTTACAGGAATGTGAGGGGATAACGGGTTCCTTTCAATTAATAGAAGAGTCGACGACAGATGGGTGTTCATTTGCCTGTATATAGACCCCCTAATAAGAATATAGATTTTTTTTTTAAATTCACTAAAATCATATATTGAATCAAAAAAGAAACTAGAAAATTTGTTAATTCTAGGAGATATGAACTTAGACTTATTAAACCAAAAAAATAAATACGTTGATAAATACTTGTTGATTACTGCCCAAAATGGAATCTTTCAAAAAGTTAAATCTTCAACAAGAGCTGAGATATATAATGGAAAAGTTACTAATTCTATTATTGACCATGTTCTAGTAAGAATACTGAAATGGCAATGTAATGTCAAAGTACTTAGATACAAAATTTGCAGATCACAACCTAATTGAATGTTCTTTAAAATTAGTAAATGGCAATGGATATAAGACGAATGTAGTTAATGAGACATCTGTCATTAATAACAGGATGGTGAATTGTCTAATTAAGAAGTATAACTGGAGCAATATTATGAACCTAACTAATTGTGATGAAATATATGACCTACTGGTAAATGGTTTTAAAGAAATATATGAAAAAGCTACAGTTAAAAAACCACAGAAAAGTAAGAGCAAAAAACCATGGATAACGGAAGAAGCATTAGATTTAATTAAAGCGAAAGATAAATTATGGAAACAGTGAAAGCTTTCTAACTTTCCCAAGGAGTTACTACAAGAGTACAAAGAACTAAATAACACTGTCAATTCAAAACTTCATAGCTTACAAATGTACCTATTTCATGAAATGCTTCCATAAAAACACCAAAAATGCTAAAAAAAAAAAAACTCTGGCATTTGATCAAGGATTTAAGAGGTAATAGAAAAATAGAAAATATAAAAACGAACCATTTTATAGAAAAAAATGTTGAAGCATTCAGTAAAAATTTCAAAACACAAGTGGATAAAATTAGACAAACAATACTGAAGACTGACCAACATGTTATAAGAGACGAAAGTGTATGCAATTCATTAATACTAGATGACATAGAGGAAACGGATATAGTAAGAATAGTAAATAAATTACCTAAATTGTCTAAAAATCTTATGTGGATAATGCAGATGATTAACTTAAGAATAAAATAAAACTCTTTTTCCACAACGAAACAGGAATTGAACAAACATAAAAAGAAAAAGACAGAAAATCAAATGAAAAAATACAACCTGAGTCTGTAAGCGCTTTTCGAAAGCTTTCCTTTCATCATTCAGCAGCCAAGAAGCACCTCGAGAGAACTTGAGAGAACTGACTTGGAATAATCGACAATCGAACAGTGAAGTGAAAAGAAAGACGCGAGTGGTCCAGGAGACAAGCTCACTTTGCACGCTCGCCCAAAGAGCAAACAAGAGGAAGTACACAGAACTGGGAGAGAAGCCTGATGAACCTCTTTAGTCCTCCAGAGAATAAGTCCCAGAAGGGACGAGAGTCAGATTGTAGATTGACGAATAGAGTCCTCAAAATCAGCAGGATCTAAAAGATCCAATAGTTGGGGAAGACGGCCTTGTTAACGTCATGAAAGCAGACATCCAGGATATGGCGGGGACCCTTAACAACGAGTTGATGGTCCAGAATACCAGAAACCAGAGTATTTTCATGATTCTCCATCTTGGGTAGCATGTTCTTCATTAAGTGTCTGGACAAAGGTGCCTATGTGGGTCATTCCCAAATCGTCATAGATAGAGTGGTTGTTGGCAACTCTTCTGTCAAGTTGGGCAATGGATCGGAGAGCAACATTTTGAAAGGTCTGGAGATCCTTCCATCTAGATTTGCAAATAGAAGCCCAAGCAGGCATTCCATGAAGTAAAATAGTACGAATCACAACCTTGTATATCAAGAGTTTGTTATCCACACCAAGAGCGCTGTTTCGCCCCAGAAGTGCAATCAAACTGAACCTCGCTTTCTTTGCTTTGTTGAGCGCGTATTGGACTTGATCGTTCCAATTTAGTTTGGAGTCGATCATGACACCAAGATAATTGTAGCTTTTTACCCACTCAGGTTTCTTGCCAAATAAGAAGAGGGGCTTTGGAGGGTTTTTGCATTTGCGAGTGATAAACATATTAACTGTTTAGTGTAATAACTATTGGAGTAGTAATCTGCAACAACGCGTTCTGAGTTTTGTACATAAAAGAACAAAGTTGAATCTTGTATATCTCGTGGACTGTTAAAATACCCATTTGTGCAATTTTTTGCGAGACAGAAAAGCGTATTGGGACATTTAATAAAGTACGCAAGAACCACTTTTGTAGTTTCAGTAATCTAGTAAGATTAAAGACTGTGGTTGATCCCCAGAAAATAATATAATAGCATAAATTAAAATGAATCCAAGAGTTGTATAATAACAAAAGCATGTTGTGAGGAAGATAATGTAATCTGGAAATCAACCCTTGCTTTCTGTTGAGATTAATTAAAAGCGTATCTATATGTGAATTCCAAGATAAATCATGCATCAGTACTAAACCCAGATATCTAAAAGATTTAGTAGTGGCAATCTGACGACCGCCTAAGTAAATAGGCGGGGAAATGGGGACATTGCGCTTATTACGCTGATGAAAGAACATAGCCATTGTTTCGTCAGCATTGATGCTCAATTCGTTATCATTACTCCAAATATATAATTTACGCAATGCCTCATTAAGTGCTTGTATAAGATTGTTAGTATTCGTGTTGGAGAATAATAGGGTAACATCATCGGCGTACATTATAATATTCAAAGAGGCACAAAAAGCTGGGAGATCGTTGATAAATAGATTAAACAGGAGTGGCGACAAAATTCAGCCTTGCGGTACCCCTAAATTCCTAGTAATTACTGCAGCCGACTTCCCAGAATATACCAAAAAGTATTGCCTATCATGTAAAAAATCGGCTATCCAAGCTAGAGGAAGACCATGTATATTATATGAAGTGGATATTTTCAACAGAAGTAGTTCTTTCCCTCATTCAATAAAAACCGAAACGAAAAAAAAATAGGTTTTATGCCCGTAGCAAATTGACTTGGAAAGGATACAAAAGTAGACAGCGAAAGAATAGACACATGAGATGAATGACTCGCTCTAATACAGGCTCACGCGAATTAGTACTCATTAATTATTCAATCTTTTAATACTATGAGTGAGTAAAAAATATTTTATTGAAGTACAAAATTTTCCAGTATGTCACTTGAGTTTAAATTCCTGGTCTATGCAGGGTTACTCATAAAGGTGGAGCAGATTTCAAATACATTGTAAACGCCAGAAATACATTCTGCTCATCGCTGAAGATTCAAATGGATTAAAAGCCCGCCAAGAAGCTCCATTCAATGCTACACTGCGGCGCTATTTCTTGTTTATAGGTAAATGGCGACCTTACAGGACAAGTCCGTTTGTGAATCCACTGTTCAACTGAAGTACAATGTGAATTTCGCCGTCGGTTCAACAAACAGCCATATCGTTATAAGAAACTTACGAGTGGCATAAAAACTCATAACTTTCGGTTTAGATCATGACTATCTTAAATTATAATTTTCTCCAAATTTTGCAGGCTCATAAGGATGCAAAAAATAGTACATAACTTTTATTAAGAGAAGAAAGCAAACTTTTATTACTTACAAGGAGAGGGCCCCAACGAACTCGAAAAAAAATATTCGAGTTTTTTGATGCCCTTCGGTAGGATGGTAGTCTGATATGTCCTTTTCGTAAAACCAAGTCCGCAGCCTCCAACTTGGCCTTATTTTCGAGAAAATCCCTTTTAAAGTCTGTGTTATATAACTAGTGTAAACTGTACCTTGGCAATCATCACAACAGCGGCAGCCGAGCAGGTAACGTCGTGGCGTACGAATTATGAGATCGTGGGTTTAAGTCCACGCGTTGACTCTTTTTTTTAGTTTTAATTTTCATAACGCTGCTTTTAAAGACCGAAATGTACACCATTGTGCCAACCATGTGACGTTTATTTTTATCGTCAAATTAAAAATTTTATACGTCGTATGCAGAATTGTTCATATCTTTTGGAAACGAACAAGGAAATTACATCGACGGCAGATGTCATAAAAATTCACGTATTCATTCACGATCAATTACAGGCTCCAATGTACTCGAATATGTTATGGTAATTATAGTGGACAGATTTCTTTGTAAAAATATAATTTCTTGCAATATATGTAACATTTGATTGTATTTATATCAGATACGCCTGGTATGCTGCCAAATTGAAGTATACAAAAGAAAATTTTTTGAATGTAAATCAAATTTCTTTTCCGGAATGCATGAAAAAGGAAAACTGCAACTGCAAGATTAGTCCTGCATTCATCCAATGTTTTTGGTGTCTCACACATTTGTGTTTCAAATGTTTTTTTGAAAAATATCATCCAGCACGTTGTATTCGACAAGCCTAACTGCAAATATTCTACAACTTCGAAATTATTTGTTAAAAGATTATTATTATAACGCCCAATATGGGCAAGAAGCAAAGACATCAAAACCTGAACTTAAGAAGAAATGAAATTTGTTTTTTGTTTAAAATCGATATATGTTTATGAATTATTTACACTTTTATAACAGATATTATCATAATTAGTTGAAAATGTCTTCCTTATTGCTCTTACTTGTTAAAAATATTTTTTTCATTATAACAGAAAAATATATTAAAAAGTGAACGTTAGCACAGTTACAAAACATTAAAAGAAAAAAAAAACAAAGCCTAACACGGGTGGATTCGAACTCAAGATCTTACGGTTTGTACGCCACGATGTTACCTGTTCGGCTGCCGCTGTTGTGATGATTGCCAAGGTACAGTTTACACTAGTTACATAACACAGACTTTAAAAGGGATTTTTCTCGAAAATAAGGCCAAGTTGGAGGCTGCGGACTTGGTTTCTACGAAAAGGACATATCAGACTACCATCCTACCAAAGGGCATCAAAAAACTCGATTGTTCTTTGGGACCCTCTCCTTGTTAGTGACCTTTCAGCAATATTTTATAGTTTGAGACTTTATGAAATTACACCCTTTTAAAAATTAATTTTCTTATCTTTTTTCAAACAAATAATTTTTTTTTTCATTTAAGTTTTTTTTTTCTTCAATAATTTCTACTTTTTTTCCATTACGAAAGTAACTTTGCCCCTTTTCGTCTTTGCCATTGACCTTATGGCTTCCGCCCACAGCTTCTGTCTAAAAAAAAATGTAAAATATAATTTTGAATTATCGTCGCTGGAATAACCTCCACACGATTCTTAAGGGCTACGGTCATTGGAAAAATGTTAGATTTATATTGGCATTTATTCGCAAGCTCATCCTATCTCGTTGCTCGACCGCTCTATAGATAATATGAAGAGCGGCTTATATATTAGCCTGGCCCATTGGAGACACCGCTTTCAGATTTAAGATAATTGAATTGGTTAGCCTAGACGCGTAACGAGAACAATTTTCTATTACCAACTCGCTCTTAATGAAAACTTATTGGTGATTATCCGAGAGTGAGTGGCTTAAATCGGCATTCCTTCCAAACTATCCACTTCATTCGCGCTTTTCTCCATTGAAGGAAAAAAAATGTAAACGCTAACTTTTTAGTTAATACGAGAACGAAATTTGTAATTCGCCGCAAGAAACCAACCAAATGAAGCAAATCTGAAATGCCCTCGTTTCGCATTTTCGTCTACAGTCAGCATACCAATCCTCTGACGCAAATTGCCGCCGCAACAATCCTCGGAATTTTCTTGTCGGTTTAAGGAAGAAGCCACTGCTAGAAAATTTCTGCATTTTACAAAAACATATTAAAAGTTCTGCTTAATAGAAAGAGCGAGGTAGAGTGAGTTAGGATGGTTCATTTTGTGTTTGAGAAAAATTATGAGTTCACGAATCAGAACGACTCATTTATTGCAGTTATTCTCTATCCACATAATATTAACTTTTTAAATTACACAATTGCTTTGAGTTACCTTCTGAATTGAATACCTTCTATGATGCGAAGAAATAGTAAATACAAACTTGCACTCTAAATTCGTCGTTTTTATTCATCGGGGAATCATTTTATACAATTTTATATCTAATAGGCTATTATTATATTCTTAAATTTGAATTTCTTTCGCCTTTTCTTCTTTAAATGTAAAGGATACCTTGATCTTTTCATGTGCAAGTTAGCATTCGCTTCACGTCTATAAAAGTCCGCTGCTGAGCAGTCATCACAACCTATATAAGTGTTACTAAAATACTATATGTCACATCGCTCTGACGTTATCACTGAACTCAGGATTTATGAAACGTGATTGAGTAACATATTTTGGCAACTCAATACCAATGACTTAACTGTAATATATAGTGAAAAAATACTAAACGAAAGATCAACACTTCTCAATGAGGAGTTAACTTCGCGCTTTGAATAACGTGATAAAACTCTCACTCGTTAATTTATTATCATATCATGCAAAATGGCTATGACGTTAAGTTGTTGTCACTAAATGGCGACATTGATATAAAAAAAAGATAGCTGAATGCTTGCAGCTGTCATGAGACCTGTCAATCACTTGCATTACCATGGAAACCAGCTGGAGTAAAATATAACCTCGTACTCAGGCCGCTGTTATATGATTTACTGTTAAATTGGTGGCCTTAAAGGAGACCTTTTATGCAATTAATGCGGAATTAATTTTCCTCAGAAGAATCGTAATATTTTCCAATTTAAATAGGAAATATGAATGATAAATAAAATACCTGTGCCATGAGGCTATGAGAGCCCCTGACTGGCTGATGAACTTAGCCAAGGTCATGACCAAATGATATATATGACTTGGCTGTTGGACTAAATTAATGAAGTGTGTGCTTGTGAAAGAATAAGTAAAAAAATTGAACGTTGAGTGATCATAAACTAGTTCCTATCGCCTCTCAAAATAAAGGATGCGCACATTGCATCACATTGGCCACGAAAAAGAAGACTTAGTTTGCAAGCCTTTACTGTCTGCAGCGAAAAAGAAGAAACGCCTCCAGTTCGCACAGAAATACAAGAATTGTTGGTAGAAAATAAATGTTGTACAACAATCAGATATTCAATTTCACCATGCAGATGGCAGGGTGTGGACATGGAGAAAATAGCACGAAAACATTGCACTCTCAAGCTGATGGTCGTGATGTTATATTTGTTTTGGGACATGTTTTCGTGGAATTGTTTGGGCCCTTTGATTCATGTGGTGAAAAGTTAGAATGGCCAAATATTTATCGTCGCACCTAGTAAAGTCGATTGCTATCCCACTGGAGATGGATATTTTCATTAGGACAATGCTCCATTCCATATAGCTCACTTTATGCGCAGATGGTTTCAAGATCATGACGGAGTCTTTCTTTACTTTAGCTTCGCAATCACTGGATCTCAATATAATTGAACATTTGTGGATAAAGTCAAAAAGTGCATCAGTCAGCTAGATCCAGAACCATTTGATTTTTAAGGAAGCTAATAATAAATTGATGACACGTCAAATAGACTAATAGTAGATATTCTAGCATTCCTTGTTTGCTTGAATAAGTCATCAAATGACTGCCAGTATCATCGGTCGCATTTTTTTCTTCTAATTTAGAGATTTCTATTTGTAAAGAACAATCATTCTTCTTGAGTATAACTTAATTTTAATTTAACGTGGACTTCCTTTACACTTATTTAGATAGCGCTCTTTAAACTCCACTTATTTAGATAGCGCCCTGGTTCTTTGAGAGTTTTCCTATTCGTTGATATTTTACACGTTGATATGTAATAATTATACTTTGTACGAAACATGTAGTTCATTTATTAAGAATCACTGTCACGATTTAATGTGTTTACGTGAGCAGAGTAAAGAGGAGGCGTTTGAAATTGTTTCTAATGACAATTTAATCACAGTATAAACAATAGTCATTAATGGACGAACAAAGAGTATTAGTAATTCCTTTGAAAATGTAATAAGAGTTTACACAAAGAAAACTAATATAATCTTTTCTAAGAGACGAATGAATAAATGTTAATTCATTTGAACGTGAAATAAACATTACACAAAGAAAAATAACATGTTCTTCTTAAAGAGGCGGATGAATGATAACATGTGGAACAACCGTACTATCCTCTTATTTTTGCCAAGTAGGTCTAAGTGGATTAGTGGAAGCTATTGAGAAATGCACAGACTACAATATTAAACTCAAATCAAAAGCAACAGATGCGGTAAAGTCTTAATCTAAAATAAAGGCAACACAATCTGTGGGTACTTAAATAAGTGAAAGAAGACAAATGGATATCCACACCCACACAAATATTTAACTTCTTGCTATGTACATTTCGACTGCTAAGCAGCCATCTTCAGGTAAAAATCAGATACTGAACAGAAATGCGGAAATATACAGAAAGAGAACCAATAGCAGACTAGAACAAATTTGCTGATGGGCTGTGGGGCATCTTACAAAGAGTAAACGGTCAAATAACATAGAATAACAAGAAAGATTACATAATACACAATAGGAAAAATGGCAATCCAGTATGAGATTGGTTTTTGGTTGCCTTACAAAGACAATCAATAACGAAGTAAAAATTAGGGCTGAGGATGGAAGACTAA
Source organism: Rhysida immarginata (assembly GCA_023313115.1). Lineage (NCBI taxonomy): Eukaryota > Metazoa > Arthropoda > Chilopoda > Scolopendromorpha > Scolopendridae > Rhysida > Rhysida immarginata. Next base: position 4,266,024 of record JAHWFO010039269.1, on the reverse strand, counting down.
AACCAAAAATACTAAAATGAAAAGAGACCTCATGTTCATATGATGTCAAGTCGTTTAGGTCACCCAGGATGGTCATTGAATCTTTCACGACGTACTTGTTGTCGATAGGATTATTGTCCCTGAGCGAATTAGCCACCTGTTTGGCTATGTTGTAAAACCAGGATCCTATACTTTCAATTTTCAATTCCTCAAAATTGCTAAAGTCGGGTTGGATTTTGACAGTTGTGAACATACATGTTCTAAATTCCGTAATCCCGAGTTTTATGGGTTTCAAACTCTCTCATTATGTAAGGGATGATAGCCCATTTCTCTTGTACCCTGATGAAGGCGGGATTAAATGCCGAAACTAGTTGGTTTTAAACTACAATATTATACTACAAGGTCTCTTTTCATTTTGTTTTTAAACACAGTACAGAGAACAACATCCTCACAAAAATACATAATAATGAACAAATAAAAACAAAAATAAATAATACAAAATATACAGCATGCGTGAAATAAAAAACAAACATTATTTTATGTTTGATAACATGTGACCATTGTGAAAAATCCAATGGACCCCTGTCACGATTTAATAGTTCATCCGGAGGTCTCCTTGAAATTTCTAAAGATTCCAGAAAGTTGAGCATCGTCTGGTAGTTGACGGGACGTAACATTTTGTAGCTGTCTTTTTTGCGATATTTCCGGCTTTTAACACGCGTTCGGTGAAGCTGGATTTATCAGATTGTAATTCTTTATATGTGCGAAAGTCTTAATATCTAATATTATCCTAAGCAGCGGTTACTGAAAGATAAATTCCTTGGAGAAGCGGGCCCACGCGCCACTTGACGGCAGATACTCCCACCCCTGTTATCAGTATACTTGTATTTATTCGCTCGGTGTAACTTTAAGATCGCACTTCCACTTTTCCTTGCGTCTGCGATGATTATGGAACTTCACAATATGACGAATTCCAGTACGCTCTTCCCATATACTGAAAGCGACGCTGCCGAGAAAGTCCAGTTCTGTTTTTGGTTCCTCCTAGATGGTGGTCACTGCCCCTAACGCCAGAGATCGGGCTGCGGTCGTCCGGAAATGATTATTGGAAGCAGCGGAGTTACAAGAAAAGCATCTTTTCTGATCATGTTCATCGATCACATTAGTCTGAGATTGCCGTCCTGGTTACCTGCTATTTCCGTCAGTATTCCTCAATGTCCAATTCATCTGGGCAGATCTTTGGGCGGACTATCTTTCGTTTTCCTTCGTCCTAGTCGAGACTCTCGCTTTTCCACTCCTCAAAAATGCCGGTTTTGCTTGTCGCCATTGGCTGCCAGTTATTTGCATAACCAATCAGCGACCGGCACAACTATTAATATCAGCAGAGGAAGATGAACAGGAAGAGAACACGTGGCGCTTTGTTTTTGTTTTACTCGCTCGCTCGAGCTCCATATGCCTCCTTCCGATTACCTCAAATTTTCTGACAATTACCCTGTAATTAATGTCAACCTCAAGCCTTAAATACAGCTTCATAAAATTCCAGAACATACTACAGCTAAAAAGAGTCATATTGCACGAAGTGTAACTGTTCTATTTTTTGAAACAAATAGGAATACGGAGTACCGGTTCTTTTCTTAAACATTGTCTAATTTTGAATGTCAATATTCTGGTCACATAATCAAAGTTTGATATGAAGGACCAGTCTTTTTTTTATAAATTTGAGACATAATCCGTGGGAAAATAAAGGTTGTTTCCCAGAAACAGAAAAAAAAATTGTTGATTGCTTTAATAAATAAAGACTGCAATTAAAGACCATGTTATCTGTAAAGAGCTCGTTTACTTCAACTTCAAATAGCATTGCATGATGAATTAATCTAGCTTATCCTTAAAAACATGTTCTGCACCAAATAATCGCTTTAAAACTAGCAACTTGCGATATCTTTCTTCATAAATATTAACAAGTGTTTTAAAATTAATTACAGTGATGTCACATTATGAAGTGTGACATTCATGAGGCCACTGACATTTTATATCTTAAATTCAAATGGGCACAGTTTAATGAGTTTGTATTCAGAATCCAACATAAAGCTGACGTTGTTATAATTTTGTCGCCTGCTATGCCAAACTCGTAAATGGTCAAACGCTCATTTTATTGAGTCGTTGGTATTTGGAAAGATTAGCTTATTTGATCAGAGTTCTATTAGAAGCTCTCTTTCAGGCGTTTCCCAATGCTTTCCTTTGATAAGATAGGATGATTAATTATAACTAATTATTTTTAATTTTTAATTATAACTGACGATATTGAATCAAGGAAAGAATGGAAACTTGAGAAGATTTTTCTCGCTACCTAGAAGTAGTTTTTGGAATACAGGCATAAACAGGGTGAGTCAAAAGTCTGTTACCCCCTTCCTATCTTGGATACCAATGTAGTTACGCAAATTCCAATACAGGGAATGAATAAGAACTTGAGGGTGCTCTATCTCATGGAGCACCTTTCATCATCTCAAATATGCAAATTAGGACACATCCAAATTCTATCTCGAAACCGTAAGAGATACACAAAAATTCCAATTGCATACTTGTTCAATAGCAAATTCCAAACAAAACAAAAAAATGTTCAATCCGATGAGCAGATCACCCACAATTCTCATTGCAAGCTCTGCAACAGGACAATTGGCTCTTCTATTGTTTGTTACTTACAAACAGTCGTCTGATACAAAGTAAGTCTTTCCATCAATCCAGATAGTGTTCAATGTGATGTTTACTTGCACCATAGCATAATTTCGCACGATATTTCAACGATGCCTGGTTGTTGCATGATAATTTTGCCTCGCCTCATCAAAGCAGAGGATCATGTTGATCATTTCCTGGTTGGTTGGTTTGGTCTGATTTTCTCAGCTACAACATGCGTTGTTATACCAATTGCACAGGAAACTTGTGATTTTATAGTAAATTCTGGAACTTTCCAGAACAGGATGAGGAGGGTACATGAAATAATTTGCACGCTTGGCAAATGGTATTCAGAAGGGAAAAAAAACACTCAGTGGTTACTTCCGAGACTTGAACCCAGGATCTTTGGATTCTGTTGCTCTTGTTTCCTCCTATGGCCACTCATCCCTTGCCTCAAGCTTGGTTGCTCTTGCCTCAGGAATCAAGGTTTTAATGTTGCAGAGCTTGCAATGAGGATTGTGGGTGATCCGCTCATCGGATTTTGATGAACTTTTTTTGTTTTGTTTGGAATTTGCTGTTGAACAAATGTGCAATTGGAATTTTTTGTGTATCTCTTACGGTTTTTAAGATAGAATTTGGATGTTTCCTAATTTGCATGTTTCAGATGATGAAAGGTGCTCCATTAGATAGAGCACCCTCAAGTTCCTATTCATTTCTTGTAATGAAATTTGCATAACTACATTGATATCCAAGATAGGAAGGGGGTAACAGACTTTTCACTTACCCTGTAAATTCGTACACTTACGTACACTTTATATCGTAACCAAACCCCCAAAGAATAATAATCGAATGATCTTAAGAGGGTTTTTTTCACGCCAAACCTCAAATGTTTAAATTATTGATGAAAATAGGAAAGAAAATTCCACAGCCTGGATTCGAAACAGAAACCTTCTGCTCACCGTGCAGACACGCCGACCAAATGCGTCACTGCGGACATGGAAATATCAACGCTATCTACCGGGTGTTTCACAGGGTATAGACCAAAGAAAAAGGCGAATAACATTTGAACGGAAAAAGATCTTTATTTCAAACTTTCAGGATCAACACTTGAGACTAAAGGAAATTAACAGATTAAGTTCTCAAATTTCTTGCTGTCGGAACAGACAACGAAACGATGTCACTGCTCAAAATTGGTGATAACATGATTGAGTTGTTCTGTTGTAGTCGACTTGATCACATTTGTTATCGCTGTTTTCAGATCGAAAATAAGCCTAATCCGTTTCCTTCGACTTCCTGAATATGTGTACAAACGTTCACGGCACTAGCTCCACCTGTTGACGAGTTATTCAACTAACAAGTTGGTCATAGTCTATGAAACACTCGGTACATGTCTTTAGGGCTGGTTGGAGCAGTACCCAGTTCGCAGGCCGGGGCTATCTTTCTTACTGGCGTTATTCGTTGAAGAATAATAATTGAATGATCTATTTTCATCAATAATTTAAACATCTGAGGTTTGGCGTGGAAAAAAACCCTATTAAGATCATTCAGTACGGCCTGCTCCAACCAGCCCTAAAGATATGTAGATAGCATTGATGCTTCCATGTCCCCAGTGGCGCAATTGGTTGGCGCGTTTCCATGGTGAGCAGAAGGTTCCTGGTTTAAACTCAGGCTGTGGAATTTTCTTTCCTATTTTCATCAATAATTCAAACCCCCAAAGTAGCGGCGGTTGTTTCTGACTTATGTGTGTGTGTACTTAATGCATGCTGCGCGGTTCAGAGCTTTACTACAATAAGATATGACACACTTGTGATTTCAGGTACCTTCATAGCCAAAAATCGCAAAGTGTCAGATCTATAGGAGGCCGTCCATGACTACGGAAGTGTCGGCTGACCACACGATTTGTTCTAAACATATCTTGCAGTACTTGCTTAACGGAACGCCACTAATTTTGGAGGAAGCTCGAAAGTTAGTTTAACAAGTTCAAATGCCTATGCCTATTACTCAGAGATGTACAGAAGAAGAATCAATCACAGGAACAAATCAGGAACGCTTTTTTCTGCATTAAAAGCGTTGTCATTTCTAGTATATAACTGCAGAATATTTGTTTATTTATAGAATATAAATGTCTCATATGTATTCTTTTTATAAATAAAAACATACAATGTTTAATTCTGTAACTTGTTTTATTTATATCAGTTATGCTGTCACGTAAATTGAAAGAGTGAGGAATGTAAAAATTAATTGGCAAAGTTCGGCATTGAAAATTAGCAAAATACTTTAATTTCATTAGATCACAAAAAATCAATAATCTTTTTCATGAAATTGAATACAAATGAAATACTAAGTACTACAATTACGTTGAAGAATTAGCAATCTTTTAACATGAAACTTTCAAAAAATCCTTAACCATCAAAATTTTATAACATAATTAAATAATTAATTCAATCACTAACCCAAAACTGGCTAAAACTAAAACGTTCCATTAACTATAATTAGGTCTATGGGATCTTATCAATTATAGTTAATGGAAGGTTTATGGAAGCTTTTAGCTTTAACCAATTTTGGGTTAGTGAGTAATAGTCAGTAATTGAATAAATTATTTAATTTATTTAATCTATATTATATTCGGCTAAGTGTCATCGCTATATTGCCCAAAGCCAACTAAAAAGACAGGCGGGGCACTAAAAAGTCACATGACCAAAGTAGACCCAGCAACAATCCAATCTTCATTGTTTCCAACAAACGAAAAAACACTGATTGTTGAAATCTAAGATGGAAACAATGAAGATTGGATTGTTGCTAGATCTACTTTGGTCATGTGATTTTTTAGTGCCCCGGCCTGTCTTTTTCGTCGGCTACGTATGTTGTCAAGGTTACGTATACATTGTTTGCATTAGCATTGTTTGATAGCATTTTTATAACTTAGTAAGCGTCATCGCTATGTTGCCGAATTTAAGTATACATTGTTTATGTCAGCATTGTTTGATGGCATTTATTAGGAGCTTTAGCATAAAAGCTACTTATAAGAATGCGCCCTTGGTCTGTACGTTTATCCGGCCGGCCATCCATCCGTCCGTTCGCCGTTTGCACGATAACTTTAAAACGGATTAACTTTTTCAAATCCTCTTTTCAGAAATATGACCATCAAAGTCATGCGCATAAAATCGTCCCTCCGCAAATCGGCATCCAAGTTGCCGAAGTGTGGAGGGACGACTGAAATGAATTTGCGCCCTAGCTAAACGCGTCCAGTTAACCGATTTGAAAAATTTTTCCTTTAACATGCATTGTCGTCGGTCCTATGAATGTGTATCAAGTTTCAGCTTCCTAGCTTGTCGGGAAGTTGGTTTAATATTGATTACAAGATTTGACCCGGACAGACAGACAGAAAAGTGAGCTAAATAAAAGCGTATAAAAAAGTACATGTAAAACAATGTTTCCTCTCCATATTCATATAAACACGGAGAATTAAATTTTCAATCAACAAAAATATTTCCGACCTCGTAAGATTTCTTTTTCTCTTGCATTGGTAAGATTCCCTGCTAATTTAAAAGCTTTTGCTTAAAGGATCATTTATATTATAAGCTTCTTGCGGCTCATTCTTAATGATTCTGAAAGTACTCTTGAAATTTAAGACAATGTCTCTTTTCTAGCTTATGATACTGATCATAAACAAGAAGTTGTTACACTGACAGTCTCAATCTTTTAAATTTCAGATAATCCTGGTATCTGTTTTGACTCTGAAGCACGTTTCATTGCAAAGAGCACTAGACAGTCATTCTTGCTTGTCGGTTTTGATTTTTTCCTTCGCTTGTCTTTTTTTTCCTTTCAAAAATTCTTCCCTGAAAAATGGAGGAAAAATAAATTGCATAACAGAAAGGTTCTTTCTAAAACGAATCATGTTTATGTCACGATCCTTTTGCTCCACCTTAGTTTGAGTTTTTTCATATCTACAAACGAACAATTTATCGCTGCATAACTAATTAACAGTAATTACCCTGAGAGAATTAGCTTGTGTCGCTTGTCGAAACGGTTAAGCCCCATTTGGTCGCCTCCCATTTGGTCGCCTCCCATTTGGTCGCCCTCCCATTTGGTCGCCCTCCCATTTGATCGCCTGTATACCATCGATGGGTACAGGAATACCATCGATGGTTCTTTTAATTTCTTTATCTCAATAAAATAGCATAAAATCACATAGATAAAGCTTAGACTACAACAGACATTTCATTACTGATAAGACCAAAAATTAATAAATTAATTTTAAATTTAAATATAATTTAAATGTATAAGAGACCCTAGTTAAAATTAATGATTTATATTAAAAAAAACCAATTGCACCATACAATTGAATACAATACAAAGGAAAGAAACTGGATATGTTTCCATAATCCTACAACTGTCAAATTATTTTATCAAGTTACAATATTGACTTTTAAAAAAGGTGTATTTATTTCATTTACATCATGTTACAATCCTATTTTATCATGTTACATTTCATAAATTAGTTTGGATTTTAAGGTTCAGTTGCATATATTTTGCTGCAGGTCTCGGAGGATTACCTCCAGCACCCAAAAGAAAAAGCTCATTTTCTTCCGTTTCTTGCATATTTTTAATGACCTGTATTAGTTTATAAAGATTCGGATGAGCAGAGCTGACATTGCTGTTGAGAGCATGGTGCCAGCCTTCCAAGTGGTTGTTCGTTACAAATTAAAAGTTCAGTTACATGCATTTTTACACCAAAATTCAATTTAATTTTGGAACATTTGCCCCATAATCAAGCAACAGAAAGCAACTTCGACAAAAGCAACTGCCTCAACTTCATCGAGGCAGTTTGGAAGTTTATAGCCCTACATTGATTTGAAAAGCTTTCTCACTTGCACATCGACAAAAAAAACACAACAGTACATCAATTTTCTTAATAAAAAGACAAGTAATCTTTATTCAGTTTAATATCTTCACTACAGGCTTTGGTTCGAGGCAGTTTGGAAGTAGGCCTATTTAGAAGTATCGATGTTTGGGAGAAGTTATTATCGATGTTGTTATTATCGACGATCGGCGACGAAATGGGAGGCGATCAAATGGGTCAGGTCAAACGTCCAAATGGGAGGCGACCAAATGGCGCTGAAATGGCGACGAAATGGGAGGCGACCAAATGGGAGGCGACCAAATGGGGCTTCACCGTCGAAACAGACTTCCTCCGATGCCCTATTAAAGTTTCTTAATAGGCAAAATATGCTTACATGAAAAAAATTTTATATTACCTATAAATTTATATTTTCTATAAATTGAATTCAATTTACATATTTAATTCGATTTATATTATCAAGAAATTGAACCTCATCTTTTTATGATTGAAAGCACACGTGAAAAAGAAGATATAAACATTTTTGGCCCCTCTGTCTTCATCATCATCATCATAGAGCACCATTATCCCATAATCACAGTAACAGCCAAATAGAAATAAAATATATAAACAGCCAAAATTGTGGACACTAGGATAACAAGAAAGGAAGGAAAAAAAAATTATGTGAAATAGTGATTTCTTTTCTTCCTTTCTTGTTATCACAGCAAATGTTCTTAATGTTAAAGACTAATAGTTTATCCAGTAAAATGTTACGACGAGATTTCAAATTAAGTTATAAAATTTTTTTATTTAATTATAATAAGGAGTTGTCTCCGTGTGAAAATAACGCGAGGAAAGGATCTCTTTCCGTTACATCTTGGAGGAATTTTTATATAAATCGGGAAAGTGGGACAGAATAACCGAATTTGGGATAAATAAATGACCCGATTTACCTTCCAAAAACTGGGATAAAGGGTGAAAAATCTCGATTATCCAGACAAAATCGAGACGTCTGGTCACATTGGTGAAACCAACACTAATTTTACCTACCAAACACCACCAAGTGGAGACATTTTACAAGGGTTGTCTGGTCGCCTTTCGTACACAGTGTAACGTTATTTTTAAAAACTTTACATACATGATCGTTACGGAAACAAATAATCCATGAAGAGCCCATACAAGATAGGACAGAATACTACTGGCATAATATCGTTTATTATATATAATTATCAGTATGCTACTTATCATCATTTGTTGAAATTAATGAAAGAATACGCTTTGAAAACTGAATTCCTGAAAACAAACCTCGTTTTATTTAACTACCCTTTTTACAGCTGCAATAAATGGCTTTATAACTATGTATTTCGAAGTTATTTCAGCAAAATTTCGTTTAACAAATGTCGATTGCTTTCGGGAATTAAAATGGAATACATCTGATAATATTCAGAGCCCTTAAATTATTTTATGCATTAGTTCATATTTTCTTTTATCATGTAATAGCTCACCAAGTCTTCAACAAGCCGATCCGATGCTACAATCTTATCACTGATGTTAAATGCAACATTTAACGTTAAAAGTCTTTGAGATGCGTCTCTTTTAACCGCTTGACTTCGATCCTTACAATCTATCCAGTTAAAGTAATAATGACTTTGAACGTTCGTTTTAATATCGAAGTACCGGTAATAAATGATAAGAGTTTTCACTTAAATTTTCTTCAAAAAAGGCTTTCTATGATTATAATGTCTATAGCTGCCGCCACATATGTTGAAATCGGCCTCGGTGGCTCAGTGGTTGCGTGATCGCCTCTGATGCCCGCGTACACGAGTTCGACACGAGGACGACGAGGATTTTTTCAGGGGGAAAATCCTGATATCACGCACTCCTTCGGAAGGGAAGTAAAGCCGTTGGTCCCGTGTAGTCGTTTGCCGGCTGCACATTAAAGAACCCTTGCGAGGCAAAATTTGCGGCCCCTATAACGCCATCCTAAAATGACCATAGCAGTTGAAAAGGATGTTAATACCAAACAAACCAAACCAAACATAAGTTGAACGACAGGATGAACATAAGTTTAACGTCATTTCTAACGCTAGCCAATAGACGTCAACGGGAAGTAAATCGCTTAGCTATTCCATGAAACATCCCCTTTCGTTTTCGAAACATTGTTTTCGTATTTATATTTAGTTTCCATTTTCGTTTTTTTTTTAAATAGATAAATGAAATTAATAAATTAAAAAATGACGCAGAATAGTCAACTCGAATGCAATTTGTTTTATATTATGACTTTTAATAGGCTTTCCACGTTTCAACGATATCTCCACCATTACTATAGTAGAGCAAGTGCGTCATAGGTAAAATCCAGACAAAGCATATTGATGAAATGACTTACTGCGCATGTCAAAAAGATCGTTCAACTTACGTGGCGGCAGCTATAAGATTTCTTAAGTCCCACTTCAAAGATATGTCATCGGTTTGAAGCATCCCTTTACAATTTGTGTGCGTGAAGATATACAGGGTGTCTTCCCAGTTACCCCACTAAACGATGTAATATTGTCCAGACAACGATATGGAGGAAGGTAATTGACAGCGGAGGGAGATGTGGATCAGATAAAGAGTAGGGAGTTAATGGTGTTTGTAAGTTTTTACCGTTCTTCGTCATAGACGTTCTTGTATACGTCCGCAAAAGATGGCCTGGTTCCATGGATCATCAATTCGTGTACAGGAATGGGTCGCTCCTCTGCAACGCTCCTCGAATGAATTTGCTCTTCGTTCGCACCGACGAGGTTTCTGGTTCTCTTTATTTTTTATTTTTTTTTTTTACGAAATTATAAGATGCGGCAGGGGAAATTCCTTTTAAACAAATGAAATTGGACATAGAAGGTTTTTGTCTTTACGAATCATGAGAAGTAACGTACTGCTTAGCCCAGTGTATTCGAGCGTTTTACGATTCTACATTCCATCGATAATCCCCGCTGAGGCAGCATTATTCGACAAGGCGGGTCATATTAACTGGTTTCGACTTTTGTAACATTAAAAATCATATTATACTGTTTGATTCTAAATCCTGAAAGCAAATGCAAATAAATCCGGCAATGCTTTGATATGAAAAAGTTCTCGGTTCCGTTCCTATCATTTATGGTTGTAGGAACACGATAATCTAAAAATACGTTTTTTCAAACATAATTGTTTAATGTCTATTTCGGGAAAAATTTGTAGCACATAATATGTAGTTTCAAAATGGGAAACGTAATTTGTAGAGAGGAGTGTTTTGCTCTTTCCTTTGACTCTACATCATAGGCATGTTAGGCTTCAGTGATCCAGATCATTAATATATATTTCACAAATAGCAGTGCATATGTCACAATCTTAACAATCTTTGATAGTTGTAGATGCCCTAGATTTCTAATCAGGGATGGATATACTGCCTCCACGATTTCTTATCTCACACTAATAAATAATGAATGCTGCTCAGGAATTTTATTTTTCAAATAAGAAGCTGCTATTTTTTTAAATTAATTTAAAAAAATCAATCATTTAAAATATCCTATTTTATTTAATTAAAAAGGCAAACGATAAATTAGGATGCCAACGCATTTAAATAACTTTAAAGGGCCTGTAAAAATATGAAATGTTGGTTTGCTGTTTCTTCTTTAGAGATAACTCTTGTACTGAAGAACTAGTTGAAAAGTGAATGCTCCAACGTGGCATCTGCGTTTGATGAGATGAAAAAATGAAAAAAAAAAAAAAAAAAAGTTAAAGTGGCAACTAAGTGATGAGATCAGGCCTTCTCAAATTGAGGTCCATCACCCAACCCATCACACGCTGCCATGGATATAAGGTCAGTCTAATGCCCATCACGATGTCAAACGAGTCTACGCCTCCGTAATGCGTCACCACAACGTGACAGCCAAGACAGCCGACACCCGTCTCTATAGACATCGACTGACGGAATATTGGCACTGCCTGAGACCCACAAACGTTCAACTTCCAATTGCTTTCTGCCTTGTTGCGAAATTGTCTAATACGCCGTTATCTACAGATAATATTTGGAGACTCCATTTGCTATTAGGACTTTTCTGCATTTCATTTGATTAATTGGAATAGTGTGAAGTAATTCTTTTGTAATCCGTTAACTATGGTTGTGTTATAAACTTTAAGCGAGAGTATTGATTATTTAAATGATACGTTGAACGATCTGTTAAATGATTGCTGATATCTCTGGTAACAATGATAAGCATTATGAACTCAACTTACAAGTCAGTTATGATATTAAATGTTTCATTTTATGATATTGAAGTTTTATTTCATTATCTTTTTCGATAGTCAGGAAACAGGATTTATTGGGGTTATTTGATCAATTCAATTTAATATATACTAAGATTTCTTCCGTAATAATTCTGTTCAATAAAGAGATTTGATACTGTTAAAATGAACTTAAAGGAATTTTTAATATTTAAACGAACATATAAATATAAAGTATAGTTATCCCTTGTGCAAATTAATTGAAACAAACAATTTCAAGCCATGTGGAGATCCTTTTTGCTTTGTCGAAGCAAGTAAGCGTCATCTGTAGGAATTGTTTTCTTCTTACGACCATACTTTCCTTTAAGTTTAGGAAAAACCGATTCGGTTTCTTTCTTCAATTCAATGACACGCCTGACAGAAAAAACAAACCAATGAAGCAATCTCTCGATACGTCTTAACTGTGTGTTCGAGCAGAGTTACGTTCTTCGTACGTTTCCTAGATGCCACATCCATCTCGGACGGCGGTCGAATCACAACTGCAGGTTTCTAAACTCTGATGAAATACTGCAGCTGTTAAAGTAATGATTGCATCAGCCAATATACACTACGCGCACTCGAACAAGATTCTAAAATGTGATGCAATAGACTTGCTGCTAATGTAATGATTGCGTCTCAGCTAACATAAAAAATGATCAAACGACTTTTCGTGTTTATTTTGAGTACAGGATTACGAGTAATACAGAAAACATGCTTTATTTCAATTAATTTGCACCAAGTATATATACCTGATAGCAACATAAATATAATTAATAAAGAAAATTGCTTTAAACAGTTTTCTTCTCGGAATGTAAAAGAGAATGCTATTGCAAAGATCTTATAGACGATTTTCAGTAGTCACGTGATACGATCAGTCCGCCATTACTACCTACAGTCTCTTGGTCTCTTGACATGACTACTGGTATACTCGTGCACTAACTTTTGCACTGATTAAATCTCCAACAAGTTAATAATTCAGATTCTATAACAGCTAGGAAGCTGAAATTTGAAGGAATAATAGGGTACATACATCTGAATATACAGTTAAAATTTGACCTAATTCCAACGAGTAGTTTCTGAATTACGCATTAATGATGAGGCACACGGTGCCCATATGAATTTATATAGCATTCTTAGCAGGCTTTAGCAGCAGGAGACCATCAAGAGTGGTTTTGGTATCATAGAACAATAGGAAAAGGCGCCTGTTATGGGCCCAGGAACGACGTAATTGATCACTTGAGGAGTGGAATAAAAGTAGCCTGATCCGATGAATCTCGTTTCATGCTCCATCATGCAGATAGCAGGATCAGATTATGGCGCAAACACGAGTTCATGGACCCCTCCTGCCAAATGGCGGCGGAATTATAGTGTGGGGAATGTTTTCCTGGAGTGATCGGTCAGAATGTTTTCCGAGTGTATGTGATCGGTCAGACTCAACATCGTTGCCGATCACATACACTCGTCTATGGATATAATGTTCCCTTCTGGAGATGGTCACTTTCAGCAAGACAATGCACCTTGCCACCGTGCTCGATCGGTCTCAAATTCGTTTGAGGAACATCAATCAGAGTTTAGTCTGCTTCCATGGCCAGCTCAGTCCCCTGACCTCAATCATATTGAGCATATGTGGGACCGACGTCGAAAGATCACTTCAAAGCTTGGAAACGCCACCATCTAATCTGACTCAACTTAGAGCTGCCAAGGTTGTTAAAAAGAAGGTGGCCTCTATCGGCCGATTTCTCTCAAAAGCACTCGCATTGCCTTCTGGGATTGTGACGTCACCTGGCAGGTTGGCAGCAGGCGATCCGTTCCTTTTAACATAAAGCTGAGATGGCTGGAGTTCCATGTGCTTTTGCTAATAATAAACGCAATTATTTATTATTTTTAGTCCAATATTATAATCTAGAGTGGATTTATTATATTTCCATGCATTTATTCTTCTCATGGCAATAGATACGAGCAAAATTTCATTAAATGAGCAAACCCCCCACCCCTTCTTATAATGAAAAAGAGCACACTCGTAACGAGCAGGAGAATTCCTGAGCAGGAGATCTGCTCTTGATACGAATGTTAACACGCAAAAATCCAACAGATTGCACTACGAGAAAATTGAAAGTTAAGAGAAAATTTGAATCCTGAGAGAGAAGTTTAGAAAATAAAATATACACAAGACTCTTCGCTTTCATCTTCACCTCCTTCACTCGTATCAAGTAATTAAAACTGTTCAGTGGCTTCAGATTCATTTGAAGACTCTATAAATCACGCTGGGAAAAACGCAACAACGCGCGGCCTGCAACTCGCACTCACTGGGTGAGAGAAATTTGCGAGTTTCGCAACGCGCTACGCAGGGAACACCGGTGCTATGCGCGCTTGCGTTGCTCTCGTTCTCCACGTCCACGTAAACCAGCCTTGCGTCCTTCATAATCCTTCATTTTCAAATTCAGAATGTCCCTTCTTAGGGTAACCTGGGTTTGCCCCTTCGAAAATGCTTTCACCAAAGCTATCTTAAACTCTTCCCAATTTATTTCCTTCCCTGTAGCAAATTCCGTGAACCATAACAATGCACTTCCTCTTAAAGAGCCTATTACTGCTTTTGTGCATCCCACTGTTCCTATTTCTTTACAATTAGCCACTAGTTGAAAATGCTTTAAGAATAGATCAACATCCTCCTCGGCCCTTTCAGCAAACGTCGGGAAGACTATCTGTTGTAGCGCTTTCCTCTCTGCGTCCATGATTAACCCACTGTCTAATCCTATCCTTAATACTAAGTCTACTTACAAGCTGCCACGAACTACTTAGCCGCCCAACCCCACGGACTGGATTGAAACAACCTGCGAGCAACAACCCTGCAGATCGACCACACTGACCAAACACCAACGAAGTCAATGATTGGAGCCCCGGAACCTAAGTGGGAAATAAAAAATGAGAACAATTACTAACTAACACGACCAATACTATCCTAAGAATCCAAAAACCAAATTATTTATAACTGTGGAAGTGTAGCTTTTTTTTTTTTATTCTTAATAGGAAGCTATTAATTTTGAAACCAATTTTTTATTTTTTTTTTTTTAGTTCCAAAAATCGCCGCACTCGTCGATTGGCGCGCTGCTACCAAGCCGCCCACCCCCACTGTAACGTACCTAATGTGGGGTTAAAGTGGGTTTAGTAAGAATTGCAAAAATGGCGCATATAAACAAAAAGGTTTTATTAAATAAGATAGAATGGACTTGGGTAATTACATCCTCTTATTATTAACAATGATCGCTCACGCAATCCTCTTGCAATTTATCCTGCGCGATCATTAGAAAATGCTGAATTCGTAATTCGAGTATTACAAACAAAAAAATAAAAGTTGTAAACAAACTTGAAGATTTCTAAGACTATAACTTAAAACGCCAGCTTTTAACGACTAAGCCAATTGCCTAACGCCAGCTGTCCATTGTCAAGACACTCGAGAAGTGACGGGGAAAAAACTATCGTTCATTCTATGAGGTTCGCACCACTTCGGAGCGCACCTCTATCCAAGATTAAACTTTAGATTTTAGGAAAGACCTTCGCCCCTCCTGATCAGGTCTAAAACTACTGAGACAGCTGACGCACTGGTCCAACGAAATAAACCGGCGCTTTAGAAAAAGTCTACCGTTATATTATTTCCAATTTTTTCCATTCCACAACACATGAATATCAACACAATTAACAGTTCAAATAAACGAAAAGTTATTCTCATCGGACAGCACTCGCTGTTAGGATTTGTAATGTGGTCAACGAGGATTCCTCGTCCTGGGCTTTGAACTTTATCTTTTGCTGAGAATTACGGAGGATCGCTTTCGGCAGCCGCTGCATATACCGCCCGGCTCGTGACGATCGACCTCTCCTACGACTACTTTCTTCTGACCTCTTTGGCAACGATGAACTCGTCGCGTAGCCCTTTTGGGGGGAGGACTACTGGAACCCAGGGGCGTAGTTGCTCGTCTGGGATGAGGGTGACCACACGAGAACCTAATGCAGTAGGGGCAGAAGAAATATATGTTAATAATAGCCCTAATTAAGTTGTCCGCACACGCCTCATTCGCCCAACCACACTCACACACAGAATCACTCCAACAACGCGCGGCCTGCAACTCGCACTCACTGGGTGAGAGAAATTTGCGAGTTTCGCAACGCGCTACGCAGGGAACACCGGTGCTATGCGCGCTTGCGTTGCTCTCGTTCTCCACGTCCACGTAAACCAGCCTTGCGTCCCGCCTTTGAATCTGTGACGACGCTATCCTCTTAGCTGAGCTTCCAAAGTCGTCCGCTCTATGTAAGGCTTGGTTGGCCGGCTCTTTATTGAAAACTGGCCGACGCCTTTTCCACTGACGCGTTCTAACCGGGGCTGGTGAGCTTTCCCTTTGTGGCGTTCGGGAGGTAACGCCTTCCTTGTTCCCGCGACGAACACGGCGGCTCTTCCTTTTTCCCGTATTATGCTCGGAATAAAAATTGGAATACCTTACCTGCCGCTCGTGCCCGCGCCCGGAAGAACCTCTTATCGCCGAACGCCCGGAAAGCTCCACTGCCTCATCCCGATTCACGAAAACGTCCTTCTTCATCCGAATCACAGGTAACACTCCTCTACCTTCACTCTTCTCCCCTCCTCGTCTCCTTTCCAATCTTCCCCTCTTTTTCATTGGCTCTCGCCGCGTCTCTCCTCTAACCTCTCTCTCTCTACCAATCTCAAAACTCTTATTTTCCTCCTTCCTTCTCACATAAGGCGCTTTTACCATTGGCTTTCGACCCTCCGCCGTCGTCTGCTTTACACGTCTCCTCACATGAACTGGGGTTTGAATGCTCGCTATCTTGACCCCTCCCAAATCTTGTGACACGAGTCCATGCCAAGAAGAATATCGGCTGTCATCATAGCTAAAGGTGAACCAACTCGTTATTAGAGGGTGTCTCTAATTTTTTGGCCACTCTGTATATATAACACTCATTAAGACTTTTAAAGCAAGTCAACGTTTGTGCAACAATACCATTGCATTCAAAAACGCATTTTCCTCCTGGTTGTACTGCTGCAGATGTTGCAGACTGCACGCCATTTTGTTGTCGGTCTGTTCTGGTGTCTGACTTTTTGGAATCCAACACAAACAGACTTTGCGATATCCAAGCTTCTCATGGAGCATATCCCATGCAGATCCATAGGATATACGAAACGTTTCACTCACTTCTTTCAAAGAAATGCGACGGTTTCTCTGTGTTGTTAATGTCCTCAATATTGGCTGGTGTTGCCGCTGACGCAGGCTGCCTAGAACGCTGCTTATCAGCAAGGCTAACTCTTTCTTCCGAAATATTTTACACCAGTTGTACATTGTACACATTGGAATAGTCCAGGCAGTCAGCATCATAAACTTTTACCATTTCCCTATTAATTTCATCGGGTTTCTTATATTTTGTAAAAAGTAATCTTATAATAGCTCGCTGTTCTTCCACTGTATACGATATGGTAGCGGCGGACATTAGTAAAACAACTGGTAGCTCAGTGCGCGTGTCCAGGAATGATTCTTGTTATGCAATGTCTGTTGTGCATGTACTCGGTCTTTATTTTGGCTATATTAAGTTTTACACAGCGACTAGATTTCCTCCGTTAAAAAATAAATGGCGTTATTTTCTGATATCTCTTCGTATATAACTTTGTTGTTTCCTTAAAATCTCATAGAATTCCTGTTGTTCGGGCTTTTCTTAATATTTAATTAGAACTTAACATTTTTTTGAAAATCTTTAAAAATGAGCAATACCTAGAGAGATAATGGAGAGTTAGCAGACTATTTAGAATCTGGAAAACAGAGGAAGTAGTCCTTTCACTCGGCGCTGTATCGGTTTCGCCAGCGCACTGCTGAAACTGAGCAAGTGGTGAACGACCCAGTGGTCATCGAAGTTCCCAGGCAGCTGTCGACAATCCAAGCGCGTCAACAGAAGAAACGGCGACAGCTAGACTGCACCAAATGATGAATGCCCAAGTTTTGTTTCAAGATATTGGGAGCATAGTGCGAATTGCAACAATCATAGTAAATAACCCCACTCAGATTGTTAAAATTGCAGAGTATACAGACACAAATGATCATGTACATCCAACGCCTCCCAAGAAGAGAGAAAGCAAGCCCCATGGAAGAAATTGATGCCACCTATCGACCAACTGATGAAGAGGAGACGGCCACGCAACGAAAGACAAGACTTCGACGCCGTTTTCGAAATCGTGTGATTTTTGACCACGTAACCAACAACCGGATTGATGTAGTTGCATTGGTGCTTGCTGGTTGGATCAGGTGCATTAATTGGAAGAACTATAGCCACAGCCATAGCCAGGGATGAAGAAACGCCAGCCCAAAGTATTGTTTCATTTTAGTTCTATTTCCTCTCACTTTCGAGAATACATACATTTTCTACACATTTTTCCTCTGGCGCTACGTCAAACTCACTCAGCTATCTACAGCATTCCAACACGAGTGAAGCCGAGTAGAACTGCTAGAGGGCCATAGTTTTGGCGTATTTTATAAGGACTTTATAAATACTCGAGAATAATCTACAAATTCTTTTATTTGTTTTTATGAGATTTAAGTAACGAAAGCTTTTTTTATTTATCTTTTCCTGCCTTTTAATTTTTTTATATTTGAATGGTAAGCTAAACAAGGCGATTATTCTTTCAAATTTTTAACAACTGCAAAAAATAACCTTTAAATATATTTAAATTTGCTTTTATAACCATGATATTGTGCCTGCTTTGAGAGTATTCGTTTACCAGTTTCCTAGCTGGAATTCAGTTGTTCTAATGCTTAAGAATACAAAAAAATAATGATTGTTGTGCTCTGTGAAGCACTCAAAAGCATTGATAGTAGGCTATATAAAGTAGGCTATAAAAAATATCGACACATCATTCTATCTAAAGTGTGTCGAATTAATCTGCCAATAGTTAGTCAGCATGAGTGCTCGTGCTACGCTTCATCCCCATCATTAATCTTGGAAGATTCCGTTAAGCAGATTGTAACGACGATGAAACATAATGAAGGCTTAAAGGTAATAAAAAATTAAAATCACTCTTTTTTTGATGGAAAAATTTTGCTTCGAAAAATATATTTGAACTCAGTCCTTTTTCCTCGCATTCAATTCATCATTTTAACTTTGCAAAAATTCATCATCAATTATTTTTATATACAGCAGAATAAATCTATGTAATTCACCAGAAATAATAATGTGAGTAAAATTATTTAGACTGTAATGAGCAGATTTTATTGGTCCTGATGAACGCTGAAATTTTTCGAAAGATGAATCAAACAGTTTAGAAGAGGAAGCCCGTTGTTTTCAGATTCTTCTATAAACATATGGATTTGTTCTAAAACCTAGGCACACACACAAACACACACACACACACACACACAAACACAAACACACATAACACACATAAATATGCATATAATTGGGTTTGAGAAGTAAGCCATATGTTTAAATCAGACTAAATTTAGGACCGATTAAAAGTTGTTCCCAAACTTTTCGACGCGACCACTTTTCTAACAAGAAAGATTTTACCGCCAAAGCAGATAAAGAGAGCACATTCTCATGTTATAGCATCGTACATGGATATATTGAATTAATCAACATTTTAAAGCACTTAAATAAAATGTGAAAATTAAATTATATTAATTTAGAAAATAAATAAATATGAAAACTAAATTGTAAATTACTATTTAAGTAACCTAATGTATAGAGAGAATTTAAACGAATAAACTTGAAGAACTGAAAAGTAAATGGAGAGGGAGTTATTCCTCATACATTAAAAAAAATAAAAGTTCTTTAATTTGTAAGAATTCCCAAATAATGTTAAACGAAATGAGCCTCAATTGCTGAAGCGTTGTGTGTAAGCATCTATTATTTTTTCATATTAAATTACTAAAGTGTTTCTACGTTATCGTCAACTATTGAAGCAAGCGATTAACTACTATTGATTAGCAATCTGTATAACAGTAGTGAGTTTTAGATAACATTAAGCCTAACAGCATTATGCTCTTGATACAAATAAGCTATGGATAACAATAGATCTAACAACTCGTAATGAATTGGTTGATATATTACACGCCATATCTTAGCATTGAAAGTTCTAACAATACCATATTGAACCATTAGGGCACATGCAACAAAACCAATTCCAACTATCATTATTTTCTCGTTATATTCACTCATAGCACGTTGTTACGAGTTATTTGATATATTACATGCCATGTTTTAGCATTTAAAGTTCCAATGGTACCATATGGTATCATATGGCACCATTAGGGCACGTGCTACTAAGCCAATAACCATTATCATTATTTATTCGTTATATTCACTCAAAATATGTTGTAACGAGTTGTTTGATATATTACATGCTATACCTTAACATTGAAAGTTCCAACGGTACCATATGGTATCATATGACACATAATAGCACGCGCTACTAAACCAATAACCATTATCATTATTTACTCGTTATATTCACTCATTACATGGTGTCCCGATTTGTTTGAAATATTACATGCCATATCTTAGCATTTAAAATTCCACTGGTACCATTAAAACACGTACTACTAAACATTTCACACCAACATTGTTTACGCGTTATATTCATTCATGAGACATCCTTGCACGTACACGTGCCATTAGACCAATACCTGCTATCACTAGTTACTCTTATATATTCGTTCATGATATGCTGTGGCGATTTGTTTGATATATTACATGCCATATCTGGTTATAGTTAGTTTTTAAGAGGGTATCATAATGGTACCATTAAAGCACGTGCCATTATAGTACGTACTTATTCCGGCTATCTCACGTTCGTACTTGTTCGTGCTCTGTCCCATATTAATGGATTGGTGAAAACAGACTTCGAAAAAGTTAATTCGTTTTCAAGTTATCGTAATAAATACTAATCTCCCTAGGAATAAAAAAATTCTCTTGATTTAGAGACCGAACTGCCCTTTCAACAATCGTCAAACACGTGCATCCTGCACGCGCACCATCTCATTATCGTTTAGAGTACGCGCAGAGCCGAACCCATGTATGTTCTCAACACGCGTTTTCCCGAATGCGAGGATAATTCGTGTCTTCCAGCAATTCAATACATGCACTCTTTCTATTGCAACGCAATGAATTGTGGGATTGTCTACAGACGGACGGACAAACCGATCACATAAGCACATTTCTACATACAGTCTGTTTCCTATTTTAGTGGACAGTTGATAAAACCTTTTAGAAACGCAAAACCCTGATATCTAACAATTTATACGTCTTTAATACAATGTAAATGGTGCTTCTTTACATTTTCAATACTCTGAGAAAGAGCTTTTACATAACAAAAACATAAACGGTGATTCATGAGAATCTACTTGTTTCCTATTTAGTGGACAATATAAATAAAAGAAATGAAATAAACAATACTAATAGGAGAATTTATCCTTAGTATTTAGTGGACCCTCCATTCTGTGTAATAAGTGTGAAAACACGATCCTTCATTGATTTAACAAGCTTTTGAAGGATTTGAGGATCTAAGTTATACCATGCTTCAACAATTGATTCTTTCAATGATGAAACACTGCTGTACTGACGTCCATCTTCGTAAACTTTACGCACAATGATACCCCATAAGTTCTCGATAGGGTTCATGTCCGGACTTCTCGGTGGCCAGACCATCATGTTGACATTTTTAGATTTCAGCCAGTTCTTTGTTGACATCGAACTGTGGCACGGGGCGTTGTCTTGCTGCAGAACCCAAGATGGTCCACAAATGTCTTGGCCATAAGGTAAGGCAGCTTCTTCAAGTAGCTCCTGATATTTCACAGAATTCATTCTAGTGGTAACGAATGCTAGAGGAGTAGTTCCATTAAAGCCAAAACCGCCCCATATCATTACTGAGCGGCCACCATGAACTCTTGTAGAAAATAACTGCTTCTCTTTGCGAATGTCATGCCAGTATGACTGCAACCCATCTGGACCATCCAGATTGAATTTTTTTTTCATCTGTAAACAACACCTCCATCCATTTGTCATCCCACGTCATATGTTCCTTTGCCCAGTGCAAACGTTGATTCTTATGCTCAGCAGTTAATGGAGGTTTGGCCTGTTTTTTTGTGTACGTCAAGTGTGATGATGAAGACAAAATCTTCCACACAGTCTTGCGCTTTACTGGAAGTTGCAGATCAGCACATATTCGAGCACACGAGTGGCCAGTTTGAGTTGCTTCACGGATGATGTGTTGTTTGTCACGATTTGTCAACTTTGGCTTCGGACCACGTTTCTTCTGCGCCGATTTTGAACTGCCCACTGTCAGAAACCTACCAATGGTACTCTTAGGCTTGTTCAGCAAAGCAGCAATTTCACGTATTGACTTTCCACTCTCTCGAAATGCCATGATTTTGCCTTTTTCAATATCAGACAGCTTTTCTCGACTTGCCATTATTGAAATAATCTGGAGTTCTCAATATGACTGCATATGAGCTTAAAACAATCAAAGAATGATATTCCTGCCTTCCTGAGAATTGTGTGCTGTTACCTTAACTCTTAAAATGGAACTGTCCACTAAATAGGAAACAAGTAATTTCGTATGCATCAAGTTTTTATAGCCTTATAAGAACAAAATGCACTTTTTAATCTGTCAAAATGTAAAGAAGCACTATTTACATTGGTTTGAAGACTTATAAATTGTTAGTTATCAGAATTTTGCGCTTCTAAAGGGTTTTATTAACTGTCCATTAAAATAGGAAACAAACTGTATAGAACATGTGCTAAAAATTAAGTAACTTGCAATCCCCCTCCCTCACATTTGAAATCTTAAAAAAATGTCAAAAGAAGAGTGTTTGTATGTTTGTTTCTTATACAAATCTACAGTTTTATTCCGAATCTTGATGAAATTTTGCACACTTGATCCTCAAAGCAAGAGGAAGGTCACTGTTTGCCTCAGATTTTGAAAAAGTAATAATTATCGATAATAAATCGATATTCATGATGATGGCAGGGCATGCTAATAAGAGGTATCTCATGACCAACAATGCAAGTCAAAGTTTATGCAACAATAGGCCCATCGTGTTGTATCAACAATGGCAACAACACGCAATTCACCAACAATATGTCCGGATCAATAATATATGTCATGACCAACCACGCAAGGCAAAGTGTGCAATATATATATATATAGATTCATTAAGAATGAAGATTCCATCCTACCTCTGAGAATTATAAAATTAAAATGTAATTTGTAACAATACATAGAATTCCTGTTGTTCGAGTTTTTCTTAAAACTGATAGTTATTAGAACTTAATCATTTCTTGAAAATCTTTAAAAATGAGCAGTAGCTGGAGATAATGGAGAGTTAGCAGACTATTGAGAAAGAGTGAAAAGGTGACAGAGGAAGCAGCCCCTTCGCTCGGGCGACAATTGACGACATAACCGATAACAAAGCATAAATCATCTTCACTATTCAAATCAACAAGCATACTGTATTATGCTGTATAATAATCGTTCGAAGGATACTTGTTAATTCATATCTATCGAAATGCCACCGAAGAGATGAATGAGTATTGGTCAGAGAAGACAAAAAGTTAACCAGGCGTCGAAAACATCTGAACAACGCGAGCTTCGTCTACAGCAGGAAATTGTAGAATTACTGAAAACCAATTTATTTAACTTATTGAGGTCGTTTTGTTTACCTAAAACTGTGATTATCCCGGGCAACGTCGGGTGCCTCTGCTGAAGGAGGAAGGTCACTGCAAGTCAAATTTTTAGACAAATAAGGTTCATTAAGGCATATAATGAAGATTCCTTCCTTTCTGCGAATTATAAAACAAAATTGATTTGTAACACTGATAGAATTCCTGTTGTTTGGGCTTCTTTGTTGTGTTGTAAAGTCTCTACCAATTTTATCAGACGACATATTGCTGGTCTATAGGTGATTATCTGTCTGAATGACGTGTAATTGCGCACAAAAACGTGGGAAACTTCAAATTTGAAACAGCAAAAAATTATCTTTTTCCACCATTATTCGTGGCTAAGGAAAAATGTGAACTATTATCTTCTGAGCAACCTTCGTGAGTTATAACAAAAATTCTTTTCTTTCAAGATAAATTTTATATCATTGACGTGTGCTTGCTATTTCAAATAAAAGGAATGAGTAAATATTTCGTCACACTTTATTGTAATTCTTCGATCTCTTTCTTGCTCTATCCTTTCTGAGCTATTCTTTCATTTGTAATCAGAGATTTTCTTTAAAAATCTTTCTTTTTATATGCGAAATTCAAGCTAACTTAAAGCTAATAACAAGGCAAGGTGTCAAAAAGTTTCTTCGTTCATTGCGAATTATTTTTTGCATTAGATTTTTTTGTGCGCGTGACCAATTGAATCATTACTCGTTTAGGGTTTTTCAGTGAGATCAAAAGGTACAATAACGCATTTCTATTTAACAAAAATGAAAAGAATTTCCTCTAAAGATTGTATTTTCGTTAGTTGAACTTTTTCAACCTTTTTCATCTTTTAGCTAAAAAAAATTCTATTTAAATATCTGTATTGGAAAGTTGTAGAAATGTTCGCTATTTTAGGTTGCCTTAAACTTTATAAACCATTAACTGTAATAATAGTTTTATAAAAATTGTACATAATTTATTAATTTGAAATTTAAACCATACAAGATATTTTGGTGACAAAAATTTGGCCAAGATGTTTTTATTGGATATTCAAATTCTAGCATTCGACAGCTGTTAATGTTTAACTTGATGATTATCAACTCTTTTCTGTTTAGTTCATTTATCTGATATCAGTTCCGCCTAATTAACCCATACCAAGACAATTAAATTCAATCATTTTATACTAAAACGAAATGATTACGTCTTTCGGATTAGGTCGTCAAAATCAAGGATTGGTCGAGTTCCACTATAATACATTTATGTATTTCCAATATTCTTCATCCAAATGTTATGCATCAAACAAGCGTTATACAAAGAAGTTTCAAAGATTCAGTTTCCTTGTTTGTCTAAGAAATTGGAAATGGAATTGGACAATATTTCCACTATTATTGTCAAAACCTTCCATATAGAATTATAATTTGCACAATAAATAAATAAAACACTTTCTCAAAATGTGAAAGTAACTGCCACTCCTACTGTAAAATGTGATCAAATAAAGTAATTTGATAGTCCATTTCTACGAAATTTTGAACTATCTCTTTTATCTTTTTTATCTTTTTAAAAAATTCAGGGGATTTATAGTCTCTAAATTTTCTCACAAGGAACCCTCGGTTCGGGAAAAAATAAAACAAAACAACAAAGGACCTAAACTCACTTGTAAGTTATTTATTTATCTCTCTCTGAACTCAAAATCGATAGTTACTTTTTTTCTGTAAAATTCCGGAAAATTGCTTACCAGATGGCTGTGTAGATAACTGCCCACTTTGAAGCAAATCTGTATGAAAATTCGCGTGCAAGGTTACAATGCAATACAATCCAATTTATTAGACGAAAAAACTAGCACAGTGCATAGATATCATCATGGTACAAAGTAAGATTAATAGCAACATACAAAGTACAATAAAAGAATTAATTTAAGAGTTAATTGATTTAGAATTCAATAAGAATTTCAGAAAGGTTCAGATACTCCTGAACGTCCTAAAGTGGATTATATAAATCCAGTCATATACAGCCAACTTGAATTTGTTTAGATTAACATCATGACTGGTAGTTGGTAATTTATTGAACATTCTGATACTCATAGAAGAATACCAGTTCTGGGACTTATTTAATCTACAGTAAGGCTGATCGAGGTCCTGGCTATTTCTAACAATATAAATGTGAATTGTATTTCTTGGTGAATAAACATTTAGATATTGTTTATCCCTGACCAAGCAAGACTATATGTATAAATTTGTTACAGTAAATATACCTTCTTTAACAGTGAGCTAAAGAGTGTGAACCAGATATAATTCTTACTGCCTTTTTTGTAACAATAATAGGTTTTTAACACCCCATAGAGTAATACCATAAAGGATTATACTGTTAAAGAAGGCAAAATAAGCATTTTTTTAAATACAATTTTGGAATTAGCTTTTTTTAAGTGTCGCAACAGAAAGATTACTCTCGATAATCTGCTACATATATTTTTAATACGTGGGGCCCATGACAATTTAGAATCCAAAACAACACCTAACAATTTAACATTTTCCTGTAGACTCTGTTCTTTAAGTCTGATGTCCATATCCAGACAATTAGCAAGAGTAAACAAAATCATCTGCAGTTTACTGGTATTTTGCAAAAAACTATTTACTGAGTATTTGCAGTAGGTAAACTCTTTGAAGTTTTGTTTACACAAGCCAGTGTAAAAACTGTAACCAAACCATTATTATCAGATACTGGAGGCTGAATATATTCTATTGCACATTAGCAACTATAGAATCTCTAGGGGCATTTGTTATAATATTATCTAGACAAACATTTCCCCTTGTAGGTATATGATTAGCACAATGACATAGGATGATTGTATGTTAAAGATTGTGTCCTGAAGGTTGTTTGAGGTCTCTAAATTACGAAGGATGAAGAAGTGAAAATACATGATGGCTTTCTATAAAAAGATCAACGCAATAAACATTACTGTACACTTTATAATTAATTAATGCAACATCGGTATAATACCAGAAAGCACATCTACAAAGATTGTTAAAAGCCACGTCGATGACATTTTTCTCCCATGCATAACGAATCAGGGGGCTGTAGGATCTCAGCAGACAGTTCATTGTAGATCATAATTTTACAGAAAATAGACTGTTCACTATTGATAAGCAAAATGCCTATGACTGAATTTTGGTGCGTTTTTTCCCAATGAAAACTTTTTTTTATTTTGTATGCATCAATTCCGTCTTTGGATCTGATGCATAAAAAATTATATTCTTTTTTTTATTTTTTAGGGAACCGGTTTTGTTCACTTTTCACCCATTTTCGTCGATCTTACTTAACCTTATAGCCAAGAAGTCCGGAGGCCTGAAATTCGATAATGTGTACTTTTACGCAGATTTCCATTTTACTACCCGTATTTTTTTCTCTTTACCCTTTTGCAAAGAACGTTATTTTTATTGCCTCTCGGACAACAATATAATACCATGCTTAGAAAGCACATGAGGGAAACGATCGAACACGAACTTGCAGATGTTCAAGAAATTCTTCAAAGTCTCCACCAACTTCAATTCCATTCTTCAAGATTTTCATTTCCACAACTTTTACTATTCGCTTCTGTAAGTTCCTCATATTTCTTCTAAAAAAAATTCTTCTTTCTTCTAAAAAATAGACAATATTTCATACATCCACTATCATTTGAATTATAATTTGTGAACTATACATTTTGTTTATTTTCATGTTATATTTTTAGAAAGAGAATTTTCTTCAGTTAATTGTGAATCTATTCATATAAAGCACAATGTTTGTATGTTTGTCCAGTTTTAAAATGCAACTTGTAATTAAGTTATAAAGTTGAAATTCAACACACAACTGTATAATACTACCATAATGATGGAAAAATCTAAAATTGGAGATAAGTCTCCCAAAAATATAGAAATTAATAATCTATATATCTATATGTATGAAATACACTTGATTTATGTTTGTTTGCTTGTGCGTTTGTGAGCAATCAGCCCGCCGTGTTTGCGTCAACAATCGGCTGGTCATGTTTGTATGGGCGAGGTCAAAAAATGCTATCACCGAGTTGAGTTAGTGAAAATCATTGTTGCTAGGATAGTCAACAATACGTTAACAATTAAGCAATAATCATTGCTTCACCAACCCAACTCGGTGTTTGCATTTTTGACCTCGCCCTTTGTTGATGAAATTAATATATGTCGTAGCCGACGAAAAAGGCAAGCCCCGGCCATAACCACCGAGACAGGAGGCCTCCGCAATGAACTGTAATACATTGTTACATCATCATAGATAGGGCATTGTCATTCATATTTCTACCAATAATAAGCCCTAAATTTGCCCTATCTATGATGATGTAACAATCTATTACTCTTCATTGCGGTGGCCTTCTCTCTCGATGGTTACGTCCCAGTACTGAAAATTCACCTGACCATCTTAGCTCAAGCAACAATGTAGCCTTCATTGTTTCCAACAAACGAAAAAATACTGATTGCTAAAATCAAAGATGGAAACAGTGAAGGTTACATTTTTGTTTTGACTAAGAAGATCAGGTTAATTTCAATGCCTGGGCCTGTCTTTTTCGTAGCTACGATGCTTGCCTTAATGATTCACGTTCTAAGGGGGATAGTTATAAAAAGTAATAAATAAATAATTAAATAAAAATCATTATTATTTCTTTTTTATTAAAATCTTTGGAGAGATGTAAGAAATTATTCTAAAACAAATAAGAGAATACATCTTCTAGGGCGTGCAGCTGTTCAAGCTTTTGCTGAAAAAGTGAAGGTACAGTCAACCAAAGGAAATAATCCACAAGAGTTTAATACTTAAAATTACATTTCATGCTAATGTGTTGTTTTAATAGCTTTTTTTAATTATAATTTTTTTAATTTAATAATCTTAATAATGTTAACTCTAAATGTAATATTAAATTATTAAAAATAAATTAATATTGAAACGGTAAAACTTAGAGTAAATTTCAAGTGTGGATTATTTCCCTTTGATAACTGTACTATACCGATCACGAAATATTCCCCACCTCAATATTGCGCTATCGGAAATGTTGATTGATTGCTCACTCCTAGAACTTGTTCAGTTGTCCGCGTTGTAAGATTTGGAAATTAATAGCTTTTGTATCCAAGCGAAAGAATAACGATTTTAAAGTCAAGTTTTATATAGCGTATTCACTTTTTGGTTAAATTGAACTATCTGCACAAATCGCGAGATGACTTATTCCGCAAACTGAATTGTCGCGATTCCTGTAACCGGCCGGGGGGAAACCAACTGCCCCCTGTAACCAAATAGGTTGGGGTATATATCAATTATTTGCCCCCGGAGGGGGACGTCGTAGACAGAACGCCGAAGGCGTTCGAGTAACGGAAAACAGTGACCGGCGAGGCCCGCAGGGCCGAGAGTGGTACGGAAAACACTGACTAGCGAGGCCCGCAGGGCCGAGAGTGAGACTTGCGTTTGCGATTTGACTCGCGATTTGTGCAGATAGTTCAATTTAACCCACTTTTTTTTCGTTTCATAGAGAACTGTAAGAAATTTAATTCATAAGGTAGTAGAGAGTTTCAAATTGTCCACGTCCCACAAAGAAAGACGCTAGCATACCTACAAACACCTCTTGGTTAAAATGAGTGACAATGTCGTTCCTTTAATCGGCATGCGGATTTAAAACTAGCATTTTCCAAACTAGCATTTCATTTTAAACTTACTGTTATTTATACAATCTATTTTAAGGTGTATTAATTTCAAAATTAATTTTATGATGCAACCTCATTGAAGAAAGTTTTCAATCACCAGAATATTCACCAAACACCCCTTTACAAAGTGGCTCCGACTTTTCTTATTAGCACCTTCTTCCCTATCTCAAAAAAGATTAATCTGTTTCTAGAAAAATCAGAGCTTTAACTATTAGAGAAATATAACAGGAAGAGTTAATCGATCATTCTCTCTGTGCAAGTGAGGTGTGGAATATTTCGTGATCGGTATTGTACTTTCCCTAATGAGCTAATAACTGGAGAAAATTTATATTTTATATGGTTTTTGTAAAGTAGTACATCCTTTAGATAATGTTATAGATAATGTTTATCTAAACATATTAGAAAATTAAAAAGATCTCAATTGATTGTGTGAGAGGATAATTCTTGCTGCTAAAATTGTTACTGTCAGTATGAACAACCACATTCAGGACATGATTCCACGCTCTGTGACTGAATACAACTCTATTGAAACGGTTAGATGTTGGTGAGGGATGTTGATGAGGCTGTAAACAGAGATCCTGAACTCTCACAATCCATCTATTAAGTATTTTTTAATATAGACAGAAATAATCTAAAATTCATAGCCTTTCTTTGATATTCTAAAATGTTAAGGATGCAATGTCGAATTTTCCTGTGCAAACCCAATCAGACACAAAATTCCAGTGCAAGCATTTTAAAGAAATCTTTTCGTTTTTCCAAAGTGAATATTTTACTCTAAGGATTTTTCATGTTCAAATTCAAATTCAGATATTGAAAAATTTCATCAAACAAACGGACAGAGGTACGCCGACCAAAGCAGCTAGTAGAATACATGTATATTCCTCTTTTTTTACTTAAAAATTTTGCAGTAGTATTGTTTATATTTGTTTCTGTTCTTTTATTTATAGATTAAACAAGAATACAAGGCCCGATAATCGTGTTCATATTAAAAAACAGAATTATTATTTTGCAAAGTTTTTTCATGGGTCATACTTTTCTTTTTCTTGGCATCAGATAAATATATTATATGGTGGCCGAGATTTTAGTTATGGAACAGTAAGCTCCAAAGAAAGCGGAAGTGAATATCGTTCGTTGTTTGACTTTTTCTGCGTTTGATGTTATGTTTATCGAATCTTTCTATGTGGAAATGTTCATCCAGGGTGATAACGTGTTCCTCCTGCCTGGACATTCACTCTATTGCACTCGTTCCCAGCTATAGCCTAATGAAGAGAAATCTGCCAATTCCCCTTCCATTTTGTGTTAACGATTAAAGGAGATGCACGATCGTTCGCTATTCTCCCCTGGCAATCGCACTGCTGGAGAAATCAGGACATGTTTTGGCAAATACATACACAGGCAATCAGCCAAGTTAACGTCTATCTTCATTTATAAAAGTCATTTTTTTAACGAGTACTATTATGAATGAATACGAAATGAATATTTTTCTAAATAAGAAAATATTTCATTTTAAAAAGTGAATAACTTGTCACACACTTTTTAGATTTAATTAATCATATTTTATGAATTAAAAATAGTTCTTAAAATGGTCTATGGAAATTAGAATAGCGTAAAATACGGATTACATAGACAGATGAAGAGTGCACGTAATTTGCTTCCATATCTTTGCCACGTTTGCTATTGGGCAAGAATTCATGAATAATAGTACTCGATTTTAGTTTCACTTAATTAACGATTAACCGATACGATGAAAAATAAATTTTCACTGCTCCACCACCAACAATTACATCAGCACATTTTATGTGTGATTTTTTTTTACTTTGCAATTTTTTTTCAGTATTTCTCAAAAGCGAAACACTTCTTTGTGTACCAATATTCTAGAAAGAAATCTAAGATATAAATACATATAGCCCTTGCTTCCATTTACATATAGATAAATTTTATAATAAAGTCTTTGGCATATTATAACTAAATAGAATTAAAGTTAAATAATAAGTTATTTCATAATTATTGACCGATTCTGACACAAAAAAGCAGCAACAGACGATGAAATGAAATCAATTTATTGAGAAAAATATCCGCTCTTGGCAGCAATACGTTGTGCCCAACATGATTTCAGTGCAAAAATCACGTTGGCAGAAGTTGGCATCATCATAAGAAATCGCTGACAGCATGAATAACAGCATCCTGGTCAACGAATCGTTTGCCCGTCAAAAAGCGGTCCAAATGACGAAATCTGGTAAAAACGCAAGGTGAGGAGTAACCCCCCTCCCCAAGGTAATGATTTTTCAATAGACATATGTGGCCGTGCTCAATCATGGAAGAGTATCAGAACCAAAGATTGGTTGCTGCTTAATTTCTGATGAGATTCGCCCAGCCGATGGTTGTACATGCTAGTTTTGATTGTTTGACCCTAC
Organism: Rhysida immarginata; assembly: GCA_023313115.1. Lineage (NCBI taxonomy): Eukaryota > Metazoa > Arthropoda > Chilopoda > Scolopendromorpha > Scolopendridae > Rhysida > Rhysida immarginata. The sequence goes on along the minus strand of JAHWFO010039269.1, from coordinate 4,234,471 downwards.
AGACTACGGTTTTTCTTCGACTGTCTACTTTAATTGTATCGTGCCACACATAACTACATAACTGGATGGTCGGCTCTTCGCTTATGGTCGATGTCGACATCACCAGTACAGAACTTTGAGAACAGTTTCACACATCTTACCAAAACGTGTACACATTTGTAACATGATTGAGTAACGCGATGTGACATTAGTGATTTTGCACGAATTCAATCTGTCCGAAATAGTTGCGATGAGTTTTTGGCAAGATGAGTGAAACAACTGTGCGGAAGATTGTTTTCAAAGTTCTATACTGGTGATGTTGATATCGGGGTACTCGACTAGTGGGCAATGGACAACTCGGTGACAGAAACTTGGTGACTCCCTATGGACAAACATAATGAATTTTTAATGTCTCACATATTGAAGCTCGTACAGAGTGGAGATGTCAAATTTATTAACAATTTATACAGAGTGTCCCAAATTAATGTATACACTCTTTGAAACGTTATAGCTCAGCAACGAAATGAGATAGAAATACAAGATTTGTTGTGTATGATCCAGACGGCGCTGGAAAAGCATAGCAACACGTTCATTGCTGTTCATTTGTTTATAAACCAAAATGGAGGTGAGACTTTCATTCGATGCACGTAAGTGGATACTGAAGTGTTATTGCAAAGTGGTGAATGTTGTTGAGGTTCAACGACGTTGGAGGGTTGAATTGGTACACCACCACCAACAAGGGGCTACACCTCACTTTCATGTCGATGTGAGAACTTTCCTCGATCACACATTCAATCACAGATGGATAGGACGAAGAGGAAGTTCTACGGAGTTCCTGCCTCGATCTCCCGATTTACCCCCATCTCGACTTCTACTTTGGGGAACTTTAAAGAACACGGTGTACGCCACAAACACTGAAGGAATTAAAGAGATCAGATTGAACATTCCATCAAAGATATTCATCCAGTCGATATGTCGCTCTGTTCGACATCAGTGTTGGGAGTGTACTGTGGCAGAAGGTGGGCATTTTGAACATGTTCGGGCTTAAGGAAGTTTAAGGAATAAAATACAACAAACCTTATATTTCTGTCTTATTTCGTTGCTGAGTGATAACGTTTCAAAGAGTGTATACATCAATTTGGGACACTCTGTATTTTATAACTTTTAATAAAATCGTCCTCAATAGCAAAAAATAACTACATTTTCAATATTATTTACGCAGTATAACCAAACATGAAGAAATATTAGAGATATTTTTTCATTCCAGTTCTTGTAGTCGTATGTTCTATTTTCGTTTTTCTGGTTTTCTTTTCTACATCAGTAACAGTATTCTTTTTCTTTTTGTTCACTTTATAATTTTTCATTTCACTTCCTATATATTAGCGATTCTTACTTCATTATACTCTATCTACCTAAAAGTAATTGGACACTTTCGATTTGAGACGTTTTGTCAAATATTTAAAAAAATACTTGACGAATTAGCCTGAAACTTTAGGGGTATAAAGAGCATGTTACACCTCATATACTTCAGCGAAGGTTTTGTCTCGAAGGCAAATAGGGGACCACCAACAAAGTGAATCAAAAAATAATGTTTGGGGTCGCCCTGTAAAAAATAATGCTTGAAATGCATTGTAGCTGTAGCATATAATTATGGAGCTTCCAATACTTATCTGTGTCCATTTGTATGAGGATAGCACGTATATTCATGGAGATATAAAGGTTTCTTTAAAAATTCGAAATGTTTTCGTAAGTTTTTTTTGTTTGTAACATGCAGGGTTTTCAACTCAATACAATGCCTCTTTCAGGAAACTTGACAAACTACAGAATAGACAACACCCTGCAATCAGAATATAAAAATATTAAATATTTAATGAAAAATGAGGATTTTTTACTAAACAATGTTTAACTGCGCTTGCATAAGCATTACCAAAATGTTTTTTGCATAATATTTTAGCCACTTGTATAGAGCTACCATTATAAAAAACCCAAGCAAATAGCGTGAAAATTCAGAAAGATATCGCCGATAGAATGAGTTGAATTTCAGTTGCTCTAAAAAATAAACAAAATGATATGGGGGTTTTCTCCAAATTTTTATTTTTGAACCGCATCAACTCCTTACGCGATATTCTTATTCTCTTTACGCTGACATATTTATATTTTTTTCTGAATGCCAGTTTTTATTTTTCTAGTTAACTCTCTCCTTTTGCAGCGGGATTAACACACACCCCTTCATCAGTTATTCATTTTACTTTATGACCCCCCTGCCACTCTCCATACTTATTTCTGGGTCATCCTCTTTTTTTTTACATATGGTCTTCATCTTCCCTCCTGATACACTCTCGTCCTGTATTCATTACTCCATTCTGTTTTTATCGTAAATTTATATTTTATTAACTAATTATTCGTCATATATGCTCACCAACGTAGGTACAGAGTGTCTCGCCTACAGTGAACCAATAGCCAACTTCTAAAATACAAATCTGACAGAGTACTTTCAATGGAAGAATTATTCTACGAGTGAGGGGTTTTTATGTGTATTCCATTTCCAAAAAAGACGCTGTTTTCGAATATGGAAAATAACTTTGAAATGTGCAATGGAACCCCCTATTTTTAATGATATTTTCAGATTGTACACAATATTTGGGAAATGATTTGCTCTTGGTGTTTTTCAATTGATCCAAACGTTTAGGAGATAGAGGCAAAGTCGCTGTTTTTGGATTTAAAGAAAAGGCAAAAAGCAGTTGTTCATCAATTTAAACGAAAGCAACAGTTGAACCCCATGTGGGAACATATAAGGTCTAGGGGGAAGTCATACGGTGCAGGTGAATGGGATGCATAATGAAGCATTCATTTAATAACTTTTGCATAAATACATGAATTATCAAGTACACCTTCAAATAAAATGTACTATTCCAAGATTTGCATACTGTGATGCTTTTTTTCTTTTGAGTTATTTGCCAAGAATTAAATCCTCCAAAATGAGTGGGCAAAAAACGATTAAAAATTGAGCAGAAAAAAGTTTTAATTGCACAGCATAAAAATAATATTAATCAAACGGATATTGCTGATCAGCTAAAAATAAACCAGCCAACTTTTTGTAGAGTTGCAAAATTAATGGAAGAAAAAGTGGGGGAGGAAGTCTCAAGAGTACAAGTACCAGAGAGGATAGGCTTCTGAAACAAATTATGATGCAAAACAGATTTAAAACAACACGGGATTTTCAAGAGCTATGGAAAACTCGAGGAACAACTGCCTGCAAGACAACTGTCTGCAGTAGAGTTAGAGAACTTGGGTTTAAATCAAGAATTCCAAAACAAAAGCCTCTGATAACCAAAGTGCAACGTGCGGCAAGAAGGAAGTGGGCAAACGTGCATAAGTCCTGGAATGTAATGGACTGGAATCAAGTAATTTTTTCTGATGACAGTATGCTTTATGTGCAGTTGGAGAAAATGGACATGTTTGGGGACAAATGCATGAAATGTTTCATGCATCCTGCATTAAGAATACAGTCAAACATCCAGATAGCATTATGGCGTGGGGATGTATAACAGCTGAAAGACCAGAAAAACTTCTGTTTTAGAAAGGAAGAATAAATTCAGAAGCTTACCAGGACATTCTTGAATATGAACTCCTTTCAATAATTGAAGATTTTTGTCCAGACAGTAACTTCATCTTCCAGCAAGACTTAGCACCTTATCACGCATCAAAATCCACTAAAGAATGACTTCACAACCATGAGATACACGTTTACCTTGGGTTGGGAATTCGCCCGATCTTAACCCAATTGAATATGTTTGGGGTGAGATGAAACAAACAATTCAGCATACGGATCCTCCACCAAGAACTGTAGATGACCTAAAACGTATCATCCAGAATGTTTGGGATAATATCCTGTTGCAAGATGCAAAGAATTAATTTAATCAATGCCAAAAAGATGTCAGGCAGTCATAAAGGTTATCCCACTAAATATTAATATGATTGTATATTATTTCGCTTTTGTTTGTTTATGCAAAAGTTATTGAATAAATCCTTCAAAATGCAAAAATTTTTGATTTGGGTTGTGCACCAAGGGCTCAGCTCGACATGGTCTTTTATTATAACCAAAATTTTTAGAACTAATTCCAAGTTTTTAGATATCAGATTCAAAATTTTTGATTTTTATAATCGTTGTTTAATTAAACCTATTATTTTTAATTA